>WEKX01021914.1:21983-35909 GCA_013390025.1 Pitta sordida | reverse complement strand
ATTTTTTTGTCCTCGTTCTCTCAGGATGAGTTTGCTCTCACCTCTAGGCTGGAGGTCTTTTACATGATTTTTTTTATCTCCATTTTCCTTGTGTTATTTTTTTTTCCTGGATTCTGTTAAATTACATGGGTGTTCTGCACATTGTTAAACACTGAGGCTAAAATATTCCTAAAAAGAGAAGAGCTAAACTGTAAGATAATACTGTAACCCTATATAACGATGCTAGTTTCTAGTTTTAGGTATTAATTACTCCTAGGAGGCTGGATTCAGCTTCAGCTGGGTACACCTTTAGCAGATCCATACATGTTGAATTAGTCTATATTTCTTCTGGAGCATTAAAAGCAGAATGTATATCTGTGAAATTATTGATAAAAATATTCATCAGATTGTCTAGCTGATAATACAACCAACCACTATGAGTACCCTAAGCTGAGAATAACATGCCTAAGACCTTTTGCCACTTAAAAGTGCATTATCTGTGTATGCGCTGACATCCTCCTACTCTACCAATGTTTTCTATCTACTGTAGATCATTTATACAAAAAAGAGTAAGTGCAGTAGTCTATATTCCACAGCTGGAACAAAAGCAGTTTGATTTGCCAAGCTTCCTCCTAACTGACATGTTAAGGCAGCAGACAATGCTCACCTGAAGCTAGTAGAGTAATTCAAAGATTGCAATAAACCAAAGAAAAATGTTCTCAGCTTCTTATCTTGATTTTGTGACAGCTTGATTCAAAGATAAATAGAAGAACAAGGCCATTGTATTTACATATTGCAACCCATTCATCTTTAAACTACATTTTCTACATGGTTTGATCAAGATCTAATTTCCAGTTAGCTTGTTTTTGTGGACTCACACCAACATCCAGAGCTGTTATAGAGTATGTTGAAAGGGCAAATATTTTTGTGGGAAAGGTCTTCCTGGAAAAGGCAAAGAGTAAGTAATGGTAAGCAGTAATTCCTTTCCTTCCACTGTGGGTCTATTTAATTATATTTAAGATCCTCTAATGGATGTTACCCCACTGTAAAAAATTCTGATATATATCGCATGATCTTAAATTACCATAAAACATTAACAAATAGCTCTTAACAAAGGCAAACAATATTTTTGTACCTGTTCCCATGTCACCTGCAACATGCTTTAATCAAGAAAAAAAATCACATGAACACTCCCCGACGTATTCCAGCTATACCGTATCTTTCAAAGACACCAATGTATGAGCCAGTGTACACTTGTCCATTATCAAGAGGTAGGCTTCAGTATTTTTCGCTGTCTACAAAGTTAGAGAACTTTGTGCAGGATCATTTCTTATCCTTTGCTGTTGTTCTTCTGCTATAAAAATCCCTGAGAATACTTCATTTTGGTTAACTCTATTTCCAGAATTCTAAAGCAGGTTTTACTTCACTGCTTGCAAGCAAAATTGAAATAGTGTCGTTTGGCACAATTGTTGTAAACTCTTTCTGGTTTTCTTTAGCAGAATATTCTGCCATATCAGCCTTTATAAAAAGAGGAAAAGGAACAAACATTTAATTTGCTCTCTACAGTCATAGCATGGCACTTTATAGAGACTTAGCTGACAGCTTACTTTTCATAGGGATTCAAAAAACTGTTTTCCAATTAATACACATTTGTTTAAAAGCCATAATTCCTGAGATATCTAAAAGTCAAATTACAATTAAAAATAATTTCCTGTTCAAGATGTCTAAAACCACATAATAAAATGCACAGTGACTACCAAACATCATTTTAAGAAAGGAAATCTCCACTTACTGTCATAAAATATAATTTCATATTTGTCTTTCCAACTCCAGCCTCAGTACACATCCGATCAGAGACTTCCTTTCCTGGACTGAATTCAAGATATTCAAGTATCTACCAGAGAGTGGTTCTGAGCAACATGACAAACTGTCAGTTTTATATTGCTTATGTTGTTGGGCACTAATTCCATGTGGCTGCATACTGTTCCTCACTAGCTGCATGACCATGACATATATATTGTATTGCACAACCTGGGTATATATATTATGTTAAATCTTGTAACACAACAAAACTGTACTCATAAAATAATGCAATTTACTTTCAGAAAATTTATTAAAAACTTATGTGACATAATTTTCTGTCTTAACTATTATAATGGATGTGTTTGAGGGCTGTACTTCCCTACCTCTTTGTCTCAAATCATATTTTTAGAAAAGAATTGTTTCAAGACTGGGGAGCAATATTATGAAAACTCACTTTTCTGTGCCAAAACCAATAGAATAGGCATCTTAGTTCCATGCACAAGTCACCAGGTACTGTTTTTAGTAATTTAAGTTTACTCTATATGGAGTATATGGAGTTATGATTTTTTCACTCTGAGAGCTGATACAAAATACATTAATGGCAAATGGGGAGCTATAAGAATCCTGAAAGCCAGTGGTTTAATACATGAACTACCAACCCAACTGATACGTAATAAAGTGCTGCCAGTAAACACTGGAGTATGAGGGGATTACCAGATCAGATTGTACACTCAGTGTAAGATCTAGGTCACGGTTCTGTTTCATGCTTTCAATGCTGTAATTTCCCTCTTCAGTGTGGAAGGCAGTAACAAAATCGGTTGTTTTGCACTATTGCCCTCATTTTTTTACTAATACTTTATAACATGACAATGTACATAGATGAAAGAAAACTTTAAAGATTTCTTGGAGTAAGAAAAAACCAAATATGCTTTGAAATTACCCTAATGCATATTGGGAAGCATCAGGATATTCCACATATTATAAGAAAAGAAACACAAATATAAAAGTTCTATGGACAGTTAAAAACTAAACTGATACAATACACTGCGTAAAGGAAAATATCCTAGATTAACAAGAAGTGTGATAAAAGACAGAAAATAATGGAAAATTAAACTGTAATATACTTCTTTAAATATTAAGGAGGACTCTAAGTCCAGAATGTAGGAGCAGAGTCCTTTAGTTATATGTTGTTAACTCAAGAATTTTTAAACTGGTACTTCATTCCTGAAAGTGGAGAGTTTTACAGGTGTTACTCAGATGAGTTGTTCCCTTCCTAAGGTAGGATTCTATAAATTCAATATTATTGGATCATAAAAAAACTATTCTTAGAATGGCAAGAAGAAATAAATCCATAATTGCATTAACTGCAGAAAAGTTAATAGACATTTTAATTAAAGAACCATCCTAACAAGATTAGAATTCACTGTCCTATAAAGGCTGAATCGTGCACTGTTTCATTATAATTTCTGAGAATGTATAGGTGCTAAATTAACTACACAGATCTCATATTTTGTTCCTTACATAAAATAAAAACATATTTTAAATAAAAGTGAAAAATTAATTTATAAGTTTATCACTGTAAAGTTCAGATAAAGCAAATTTGCTAGTGAAGCTGATCAGGAATTTCCTGAAATGCTTCTCTGGGAATGTTGATCATGGGAATGAATGATTTCTAGGAAAAGAATCTACTTCGTAAATTACAAAAAGTATCTCAGGACTTGTCAGGGTTTCTGATCATATCTGGGGCACAAGAGACTTGACAGCTTCAGAGGTCAGACTATATACAGTCAACTGCTTTGTACACAGACAAATAAAGGAGGGAACCTCCACCTCCTACCTGTACAGAGCCTGTTGGTGGTGAGCAAGGTGTGCACAGCACTGACAGTGTGGAAGGCTGCTGGCAACATTTCCCACTTAGTAGACGAGGAAAGCTATGCTGTGTGCCAGCTAGACAGTCGTGTATTCAGAGCAGTGCTTGACTTCTGTCTGACATGCTTTTGGGACCCAAGGTGGTATATTCTACTTGTACTGAAGTATGTGAATACAGCATCTCAGTTTCACAGTGCCTTGGAAGTTTTAACATTGTACCCTGCCCCAGATTGCAGGGTTGGATAAGGAACCTCTTGTCTGCTGTTTTTTAATACATATTAAACGTCTCTGACTTCTCTATAAGCAGCCTTCTTTTCAGTCACACTTAAAAATGCTTTAAAATAATAAATCAGAACATATTCACCCTAAAGAAGAAAAAAAGCTTGTATTCATTCAAGTCTTTGCTTTCTATACAAAGGATGTATACAAGCAAAGCGTCATGAAATTTAGACTAAATGCCATGTCTTGTTTTGATACTTGACTATCAATTTTTTATTTCAGTGCAGCATATTTTTTGTGCTATAGGTTAATGGAAGAGTTTGCTGGACACTGACTGAATGTATCATTTCTCAGAAGTAATCTGCTGACAGAATATAAACACAAGTGATCATTTCCAGCGGTTGGAGGTAAATAAATGATCTCTGCATTTAACTTTTTTAAAAACAATATTTTAAATTCAGTTTGTGGTTTGTTGAAACTTCAACTAAAAAATCACTCAGCAATATGATGCTAAAACCTACTCCATTTATGTGGTAAATACAGCACCCTCTGTATAAATTTGTGCCTCTGAATTTCAGGGCTTTATAAATCAATTTCTATCAGTTAAATGTTTAAAAAAAGGCGACCTCTACAGGACAAATAAAAATTATTATGTTATATTGAAGTTTGCCCTTTTTACAGGATCACAGGATATTCTGAGTTGGAAGGGACCCACAAGGATCATCAAGTCCAACTTTTAACTGGCACCACTGCCTCCCTGGTGGGAATCAAACCCTCGATCTCCTGCATGAGGGTCGGGGGCACTCACCACTGTACTAAAGTGGGGGTGTAGGGTTGGATGCTCCTGTGGGTCCCTTCTGGATCGGAGTGGCCTGTTAGCCTGTGAGGGAACTAGGTTTATGTTTACCACTCTGGGATGTGCGTTCGGTCTCTGTATGGGTGTTAGATGGTGAGTTGGACTAGATGATCCTTGAGGGTCCCTTCCAACTCATAGTATTCTGTGAAATCTGTGAAAGTGGATTCGTCCACTTATCCAAGGCTTTCTCTACTGATGCAGAAGTTCACATTCTTCTCATCTACCATAGGCATCTGCTTTGTAAATGTTTGTATTTGAGATTGCCATGAAGGCTCCCTTCAGAGTCAAGGGCCTTAAATTGACACTGCAGGTGCAACTCACATTATCTTGATGTTTACACATATAAAACTGATAAGGAAAAAATCATAATATATGTAAGCATATTTCATTCCATTGACTACAAAAAGAGGCTAAGGTAGCAATATCTGAGGTGTAGACAGTGAGATGCAGATATCTGAGAAAAGATGACGTCAAAGTCTTGTTCATAAATACTTTTGTAAGATTTATTTTTAAAAGCTAAATTAATATATGATAAGTTAGAGAGTATAATACATGTGCACAGGTACACTGTAATGGAACAAGATTAATGACATAAATGATCACATTTTTGATATAATATCTCATTGGTTCTTGAAACTGTTGTGGTTTCAATCCTTTAAAAAGGCACACAGAAATGTTCCCTTTTAAAAATTCAGTCTTGTTTCCTTGCATAAAACAGCAGCTATGTATTTGCAACAATAAGACTAATAATATTTCTTTACTTTCATTGTTATATGATAATTATATCAATACTATATCAGATGAATCACTGTAAAAATAGTCTTGAATTATCATTTATAATTTCCCAGAGACACATTTGGATATGAATTTTAAAGAATGTATTTTGATTCTAATACATTTTGAGAAATGAACTCTCCATCTGTTCCTTCCCACTCTTACCTTATGGTTGATATTTAGTTTAAACCAGCAAAGTCAATACCACACATTATAAAAAAGAGTTTAGTAGGCAAACATTTCTATGTTATATTGAATATACTCTGTATAATAAAAGTGATTCAAACAACCTACGCTGTGCTGTTAGTTATTAGTTTGCATAAAATATGGACTTGTATCAGGAAAAAGGTACAATGTACTTGCAGCTCTATTACAGTAATATGAACAAAGAGAATAAGTATCAACATAGAACATCCTGAATGGTCTTCACATTTTACAGTCTAAGTACATGAAGAAAAATAGTTTTAAAATAATGTCTTAATTTTTCACGTATTGAACTCTTTTGCAGTCATCGCTGTCCTCTCCCACCACCACCCCAATTTTAATTGAGGAAGCTTGCAGCCAAGAGCACAACCTTTCATCATTTTGTGGAAAATAATTTAAATACAGAGAATAGGAGGGGAAGAAAACAGAATTTGCCATATGTTATGCTATATAAAGAGTAAGCAAATGCTGGCACATCATGGAACCAGCTCTTTGTTTCCCAGGCTCTTCACTCCATTTTAGATACAAATGCAGTTGAGCCTTGAGCTGATAGAGAACTAGGGCAGGCCTTGACTTCCTGTCAAAGTATCAGGTTCCTGAGGCATAACATGGCCAAGGATCATCTACTCTTTAGTCTAATGTCCATATAGATAACTCTGAATGTACCAATAGAGGAACCATATGCACGTAAGAGGAAAGTCATGTTTCTGGTGCTGGCCTTGGGTTTTCTTTATATACCATACAAATAAAATTATAGAAGGCAAATGTTGAATTATCCCTTCATCCAACTTATTCCACAATCAAAGTTATATGCTTTATTTTACTCTTTTATTTAGCCACCTGTGTATATGACTTGTAAGTTCTTTAAATACTGAAGATAAGGTTTTTGTCTTTTCATAATTTCTTTTATTTTTCCGTCTGTTTCTAAAGCCACAACTAAAATAACTAGAGATGTCTGCAATATAGCAGTGGGCAAAGAAACCTGAAATGAAGGTCTTACATGAGATTCCTGATTTCACTATTTTTCTGCCTGCTTTCAAACCAAGAAGAAATGGAATAATATTTACTACTGTAAAAAGGCTGTCTCCAGACCCATGGATTGGTGGAGTCTGGGCACAGAAGGGCTAGATTTGTCCATATTCTGTGTACACTCTGCCTTGGTTTGTCAGTCTCCTGGCAAAGTATTGGTGCAGCATCCACCCATTTTACCTAAGGAAACATAGGAAAAAAAAATCTTTTATTCCACACACATTTTTTTACTGCTTCATTGTAGATCTAGCTTGTCTCCTTACAGTTCTATCAAAGGACCACCTGCTTACTGGCAAAAATAATTTCTTCTAACCTGGACTAACATGCATTCACAGGATTCAGATGGGTATTTACCAAATGCTACTACAGTAATCCCTCATTACTTTACAGTCCACTTATCACAGCTTCAGTACATTTCAAGTCTTTTTCCTGTGAAGACATTTTACAGCTTCCCACCTCATTCGTCCCTCCTGGGGTGGGAGGATGGCACCTCCTTCTCACTCAAGGACTGTCCAGAGGTTGCTCACTTATAGCAGTGTTGGAAATTAATAAAATGGTGGCGCAGCTTTATAACATTGTCTCAAAGGTATACTAACCCAGCTGTCCTGTGGAGCCCTCCTACTCCGCCTCTGCTTGCTGCTGCTTGCTGCTGCATTCTCATGCTTGCTGCTGCTTGCTATTTTGTCCTGCTTCCTGCTGCTTGCTGCTGTTTGCTGTTTTCCTATTTGCTGTTTTCTCCTACTTGCTGCTGCATGCTCCTGCTTGCTGCTGTTTGCTCCTGTTGCTCGGGGCTGAGGGCATGTGGGGCGGGTTGTATTTACGCATATATGAATTGCTACTTCGTGGATGTCACTTATGACAACATCTTTCTTGGACTGACTTCCTGTGATATTCGAGGGATTATTGTATAACTGTTCTTTTTGTACTGTGACGGATAAGTTACACTTTGCTCCATGGAAATCCATTTATCATCTCTGAACCAATCAAGTTTATATAAAATTACTTTTAGTTGCAAATGAAGTATTTAGGCAAGTTAAGTAGTTATTACAGGTTTTTTACTTTTTTTTTATTCTTTTGTTTTATCAATTTACTTACTCCAACAATATAGACTACAAGACTAATAACATTCAAAAAGTTAAATGCTAATTTTTCCTTTGGACTCTCTTTTTAAGTAGTAATCTTATTACTATTCTTAAACACCACTATTATTTTTTGTAATTATAATAAAATCAATAATTTTAAAAAACATATCATAAAGTATAAAATGTTAACTTGACCTCCAAAAGCCAGGAGACAACAACAAAATCTCAGCAACTCTTGGCAGAAAACCAAAAAATTCTGTGAAAAGTTTTTCTAGACATTTATTCTTTGACTTGTATTTAGCCCATGTTAATCTCTTTGATCAACTAGTATTGCCTATTTCTCTATTTAGACTTCAAACAAAATAATTTTAATTCTTTGAGTTGTTCTTGCAGTATTATGTGAAAATCACAAAATAAAGGTCAAGCTAACAACATGCTGGAAATAACAACAACATTAAGAATTAAGAAAATAATAACCAGTCAAAACAAGTTTTGCCATGCCTATCATTTTATACTATTTCTCTAAAGTAGTCAAGCAGCATTTACAGCCCTTTCATTTTGCAAATGTTTTTTCCTTGAACTAAGTGTAAATTCAGAATGAGAAAGAGGGTATAGTATTGTTTTATAGTGCTTTATTCAGTGTTCTACAATCCATTGGGGATTTATCTGATCGACCTAACACAAACACCAAATGTAATTTCATTCTAACTTCATTGGAGTGATAGGCTACTTGCTATCCTTTGTGACCTTAAGGATCAACCTCTTCAAGTTCCTGTCAATTAACACTTTCCAGGGGCTCATGCACAGTCTAACTTGGCTCTGACGTGTTTAATGTACTAGAGAGGAGTTGAGTAGAGTATTACATATCTGTTGTACAGGAGTTAACCAGGCAGGACTAAGATGAATAAATCCATTTTGTATTCCCTCTGGTTTACTAATTTGACTGTATACTTCAACGTGTTTAAGCACTCAAGCAAGTTTAAGAGTTTCATCTCCCATCTCAGACTCATGGTTATCCAGAAGCTGCCTCAGGTTCCAAGTGTTTGAAGTAACTAAGGTGAACAGAGTATTTGATGTGAATGTGAATAAAGGCCGCATGATGATGCTTATACATGTTTTTCTACCTTTTTTTTCCTTCAAAAAGCATCTGGAGGAATACATACAACTGAATCTGCTACTTGACACTGGATGCAATTCATAAGGGTGGCTATGATTTGAACAAGCCATTCCATTCTTTACAAGTCACAACAGCAGGCATGAGGTAGGCCAAAGGAACCTCCCACCCGACAACTTGTATCAGTCAGGTAGTGTCTGACATTAGATCCAACACCTTAAAAGTCATTATAGCTCTTGACTGACTTTTAAACAGATCCAGAAAATATAATAATTAATTTTGCTGGTTTTGGCTGGGGTAGAGTTTGCATTCTTCATAATGGCTGGTATGGATCTATGCTTTGGATTTGTGCTGGGCACAGTGATGATAATATGCTTCTGTTATTGTTGAGCAGGGCTTACACTGAGCCAAAGACTTTTCTGCTTCTTGTGCTGCCATGCTGACAAGGAGACTGGGGGTGCTTGCAAAGTGGGAGGAGATACACCTATGGCCACTGATCCTAGCTGATCCAAGGAATATTCCACATCATATGACGCCATGCTCAGTATACAAAGTGGAGGGAAGAAGAAGGAAAGAGGAGTGTTTGGAGTAATTGCATTTCTCTTCCCAAGTAACCATTGTGTGTGATGGGGTCCTCCTCTCCTGGAGATAGCTCAACACCTGCCCATCCGTGGGCAGCAGTGAATTAATTCTTTGTTTTACTTTGCTTGTCTGTGTGGCTTTTGCTTTCCCTCTTAAAAGGTCTTTATCTCAAAGCACAGATTTTCTTTAACCTTTTATCTCCCCAGTCCCACTGGTATGAGATTAAGAGTGTGGCTGCATGGTGCTTGATTGCTGGCTGGTGTTAAACCATGACACTAATATAGGATCATTTTCTGTCTTTACATTGTTGATTAGGAGTTTCCTTCTGTTGAATTCCAATACATTTTAAAGACCTCAAATACTGTTTTGTAAATATTAAGTTATTTTTATTGTAATGGGATGAAAGCTACTGAAGATTCTATATGTTTAGTTTTCCACATGCCATTAGTTTATCTAAGTTCTGTCTAATTCCTATGACGTATCTATTCCAAACCTCTTGAACAGAAAAGATAATCAACCTTTTCTAAGATCGGGATGTTATTTTTAAAGGTAACGCCTCTGAAATCTTGGTTAAATTTAGAGAGGTAAAATTATGTTTAAGGCAATATGAATTATTACAATTGGTGATAGAAAATAGAGTTCTTATGTTAATTGAAAGTAAACATGTATTGATGTTTAAAAAGTCTAGTTTTTCACAGAAGATTCAAACAAAAGACCTTAACATTCAATAGCTCTGCAAGTTCTAGTTCAGAAGACCTGGATTCCTGGACAGAACAAAGAAACATGAAAACACTATTTATAGCTGATTGATTCTGCTTTCTAAATTTTTGTGTATGAATAAATTCTGGCCAAGACCTATGGAGGAATTTAGGATTCTAACTTTCAGTTAAAAAGAAAATTAGTTTTCTAAATATGACTTTAAGTATAGTTCTTACCTTTTTTACTGCCTCACTCTGTGACAGATGTAATGTACTGATCACATTTCAAGCCTTCAACTTTAAAAAAATTTTTCAAGTGAAAAAAAAATAATTGGAGTGAAAATCCAGGAAGATTATATTTGACTATTTTTGCCTGTAGCTATGCATTAATAGGCAATACAAATATTGCAGACATTAATATGTAGCACCACCAAAAAAGGAAGAAACTGGAAGATAATAACAGCTTGTTTACCTGCATGTCTTGAAACAATCGCAATATTGTCAGTGAAATTCCTGAAATATCTAATTTGAATTGATATTCAAGTAACCTTTGAATGCCATGAAGTTTGAGTGTATTTGAATTCAACTTTTTAGTTTATGTTCAATTCTAATTAGAGAGGATTTTTTGATGGAAATAATTGGACTAAAATTTATTTCTAATTGTTTATTGGAAAAAGTCTTATCCATTTAATCTTAAAAATTATTAAAAAAACCCCAAACAACTTTTGCTCTTTACTATGAGTGTTTTCTTTCAACAATTATAATTGTGCTGTGACTTGCTTTCTTATTTGGACAACATTGCTTTAAGGACACATTATTCATAAAGTAGGAGGCAACCTTTGAAGATGATAAGAGCGATGCAATGTGCTCAGTTCAAGTAGCAAAAATAGTTCTTGAATTCAGTCTTCTTTCAAGTTTGATCTGCCTCTGAGAATCAGGAATGATGCAATAGAAATTAGTATGTGTATGAACTACTTACAAAAAGACTTTCTGCAAAGATTTCTGTCTCATCTTTCCCTTCCTCTCTTTTGCTCTCAGCGAACTTCTTTGCAGGTTGTTGAATGTGATATAAGAATTTAAATCTTTCTCACTAGAATAGGCATATGAAATGAGCAATCAGAAATAAAAAATTAGTACGTCTCCTCTGCCATTTTACTCTTTTAACCTACAGACAATGTCCTATGGCAAAGAGAACTAACGTACAGGGAAATTTCAATCCAATTTGAGCAAGGGGGAATGCAGCCTCCTATTTGATCTCATTAGACAAAAAAGAGAGAAAAATTAAAGTACTCTGACGGCTACTTAGGTAGTTTGATTAAATCACCCCATGAAAGTGTAAACAGAATGAAATATGTGTCTACTTGATTCAGTGAGAAAATAGCCTTGTAGTTTGCTTTTTTTTTATTTCTTCCATTTGCTGTCTTGTGTTTATTTTACATTACAGGACATTCATTTTGCAGGACGAACTTTCTCTCTTACATCATTTTTTCTCTTGTGGTATCATACTGTGCATGCTATGTTTATTCATGAAGAGAGCAACATATTTCCTGGGTAATAAAGAATGTATTGTTTTAGACCAAGTCTCAATTTTTGCTTAAATCCATTCCTGTTTGTAATAATTTACTTAAAAATACTTAAGCATTCAATTAAGTTAATTATGTGCTGAAGCGTTTGGTTTTACAGACATGAGTGTTCTATTTTTTCAGTTATTAAAAGGGTAGTGGTTTATAAAATATGTATTGAATATATGGAGGTTGGTAAATTAGCCTCACCTTATTATTAGATATTAGATTTTTCTTGCAACTGGGTTATACAGTTTCAGTAGAAGGAAAACCTCGGTATAAGAATAAGTTTCAACATTATGAAGTCAAGAAAGGAACAAGCCATAAATCCTTCATACTATATGATCTACTAAGCAGATCCATATGCAAATCTCATGAAGATGTCATCCCAAATGAAGTTTTCTATTTATCTCCTCTGTTTATATTGTGCCACAAGAAAGCGTAGTCATTTCATAGTCCTGATGAAAACTTTATTTCCTTGTTCTCCAGAGAATGGCAATGGAGAAATCAAGAGCCCTGGAAGTGGGGGATCTTGCAAAATTATATCATTTGCACTCCCCCTGCAAATCTGAGTATCCAATTAACCAGGAACAGGAACTTCCTAGTACTGCCCAAGACAGTTGTTATGGAAGTTGGCAGTTTAGAAGCAGCTAAAAGTCACTGCTGCTGCATACTTCCTTCATACAATCATATATTTTGACATCCTGTTGCGCTTGATTAGGGTTATAGTGCAGCTGAAATTTCAATACTACAGATAATTCAATGGGGAGAAGAAAAGTAGGTTTAGATCCAGGGCTTTTATCTCTGGATTTACCCAACAAAAAGCAGGACAGATTTGTATCGTATTCAGTGTAACTGGCTTTTAAACAAAAATGATTTTAACATAATATTGAGATTTTCATTCCTGAAGCAGCAGGATTGTTTGCATTTCCCCTTGAAGCACCATGTAAGTGCAAATGCCATTTGGCTGGAATGCTGACAGTGGACTGAACTCCGAGGGCCATGACCTCACTGAAATAATCCTTTATGCTGAGGAAAAACGTGTAAGTAGCTTCTAATGCTGAAAGTATAAAAGAAATACCTTGTAAGAAATATATATTTCTTAGTTACAAGCTGAGATAAAAAACAACCAGCCAAAACAAACCAATTTTTCATTCAAATGATTATCCAGAAGGTTCCATCAATAGCTAGGACAAACATAGACTTATGAATGTAAATAACACAATTAATATAAAACTTAAAAGTGAATGTGCAGCCCTGCACTGAATCATATTATATCAAATCTTTGAGGGAAATTCGAAAGCTAGTTTGTCACATGGACTATCTTGGCATCAACATGAACAAGGTCGGAGGAAGCTACTCTTCTCATTCCTATCAGTGTCAGCTACACAAGCACAATCAAGGTTAAATTCCTGCTAAATTGCTCTCCAGAGCTGATGGCTTAAGGGACAGGAAAGATAAAAAAAGTGTGACTTGAACAAAGGATATTTACTGCTGCCAACTATGGCAACACAGCTGAAATAGTATGCTTTATATGCTTCTATAAACCAAGAAAAGGAAGGGATACTAAACAAGTTTACAGACAACTCAAAACTAGGAAGAGCTGTTGACTCCCTCAAAGGCAGGAAAGCCCTGCAGAGAGACCTCGATAAATTAGAGAATTAGGCAATTACAAATGATATGAAGTTCAGCAAGGGGAAGTGCTAGATTCTGCACCTGGTATGGGGTAACCATGGATATACCTACAGACTGGGGAATGAGATGCTGAAAAGCAGTGCCACAGAAAGGGACCAGCAGAAATATGAACAAGAGCTGAAATGGTTTGAGCTGAAATATCTCTGAGGCTTTTCTACGTAAGAAGCTGTATCAAAAGTCGAAGAATCAAAATAAAGTAAAAAAATTTAAAAATCAATGCAGACAAATTAAAAATTATAAATGTAAGTGTTATAAACGACATGAGCCAATTAAATTTAATTATTAAATTTAAATATTGAGACAATACAGCAAGGTTTACAGCGCTGGAAGCCTGGCATCCAATGCCCAGAACTCAGTTTGGCTGAGGTTGGCTTGGCCTTTTTAACCTCTAGTGTTCTATCTTGATTGGTGAATGTTATCTTTTAGGAATGGAATAGTTTGATTGGTCAGAGTTGCATTC
>WEKX01021914.1:7375-21800 GCA_013390025.1 Pitta sordida | reverse complement strand
GGGTGGGGCCATTTGTGAGTCAATGGCTGTGTTATCTGCAATCTCCTAACCCATCTCAACAAGTTTGGAGAGAAAGAAGCCCACATCTCCCTCCCCCTAGAAGAGATAAAACTTCGCCTTCATTTGAAACAAGTCATTTCAAACTAGGTTACACTGTCATAATTTTATTAATTCTGCTTTCAAGTTGTAAATTCATAATTCTCAACATACTGTTTATCACATAAGGAAAACCCACAGGAGCAACGTATATACCATAAAGACTGTGTCATCAGGTATCACTTAGACACAGACTCACTGTGGATATTTGTACTTTTAAGGCCACTAGATGCTGAGCTAATGTACTCAGGGAAAATACACTGTCAGGGAGTAATAGGAAGACGCTCGGAGTGGCCTGCTAGACTGTGAGGGATCTAGGTTGGTGTTATGCTCTGGGATGTGCTCTCGGTCTCTGTACGGGTGTTAGATGGTGAGTTGGACTAGATGATCCTTGTGGGTCCCTTCCAACTCATAATATTCTGTGATTCTGTGATTCTGTGACATAAAATACAACTGTAAAGCCATGAAAACAAGCATTGTCAGCTTATTAATCTGTGATACAACACAGGAACTCAGCTTACAGTTTAAAAAAATCATACAGCACAAACATACAGAATCACAGAATATTCTGATTTGGAAGGGACCCACAAGGATCATCTAGTCCAACTCTGAAACTAATGCCCATACAGGGATCGAGCCCACAACCTCAGGGCCATGGACATAACCTAACTCCCTGTCCCATCATCCCATAACCTAAACCATGTCACTGAGCTCCTCATCCAGTCTTTTCTCAAACACCTCCAGGGATGGCGACTCCACCACCTCCCTGGGCAGACCATTCCACTGAGAGATCACTCTCTTTGTGAAAAACCTCTTCCTAACATCCAGTCTAAACCTCCCCTGGCATAGCTTAAGGCCATTAGGGTGCTGTCAGCCTGTGAAAAGAGATTTACACCCACCTTGAGCCAAATCCCAATACCTGCAATTGTAGTATAACCCGAGGTCCATTGGGCTAATCCCATGGACTTGGGTTGCAAACTTTTGAGCAGGTTTTGACCCAGTTTTTAGGAGGAAAAATATGATAATTTTTTGAAAATTCTGATGCAAAAACTTTCAATGCTACAAAGTTTCTGCGTGCAAGAACATTAATCAAAATATGTATGAAAGTCATACAATATGTTTGTAAAATGGAGGTTGTTGCTGTAAATTCCTATATGTGGGCCTGAAACTGTAACACTCAATCTACATGTACACCCATGATTTCTCTAGTGATCCCTGGTTGCTTTACAACTAGGAACAACTAAGCCAGCAAAAACTTATCTCAGTGTTCCGTCTTGCTAAATCTTCCTAATAATACTGTAAACTAAAACATGGTTGCACTGAGACACAAACCTTACATTAATCAGTATTTTAGCACACTTGTTTATCATCTGGACATAGCATCTAAAAGTTTAGAGGACAGCATTTTTCCCAGCTATTGGTCTGAAATGCAGTTTGACATTGTGCAATTAAAATTCTGTTTACTTAAAAATCTTTTACCTTTATCGTGAAAGGGAAACACAGTAAATTTGGGATGATTCCATAGTAGAATTCAATGAATGGTTGCTTCAAGAAGAGGTCTCCAGCAGGCTAAAAAGTCACATCAGAACAACTAGGTAGATTCTGCATGAGTCTGCTGGGCAACACAATTTTCCTGCACTTAAGTGTTCCCTTGGCAATACAGAAGACACAGAGATATTTACAGGCTGTGAACCTTATTCTGTTTCAAAATAGCTCCTCCATGGAGCACATTAGTTTCCGAATGAGCTTTAGTAATCTTGTGTGTTAGCAGAGATGTGTTGAGCACTTGCTTAATTTTTGCTTGTTTGGATTTTCTTTTTTCATGTAAGACAATGTCTATAGAAATCATTCATGTTTTTCTGGTTAATGTATATACCTCATTTTAAAAACATAGAAATTTTTCCTTCTCTTAAAGACTCATATCCTTCATAGATAACAGGTCTCTGAGGTGGCGGTGATTTAAAGAAAATCAGTCAGGACTCAAGGTAATTGCCTCATCCAGCTTACTCTTAAAAACACCTCCAGGGATGACGACTTCACCACCTCCATGAGCAGACCATTCCACTGGATCACTCTCTTTGTGAAAAAGCTCTTCCTAACATTCAGTCTAAACCTCCCCAGGTGTAGCTTAAGGCCATGTCCTCTCGTTCTGGTGTCGTCAGCCTGAGAGAAAAGATTCACACCCACCAGGCTACAACCTCCCAGCAGGTAGCTGTAAACAGCAATGAGGTCACCTCTGAGCCTCCTCTTCTCCAGGCTGAACAACCTCAGTTCCCGGAGCCACTCCACATAGNCTGCCAGCTGGATGTGGCACCATTCACCAACACTCTCTGAGCTCGTCCATCCAACCAGTTCCTAACCCAACACAAAATGCTTCTGTCCAGTCCATGTTCTATGAGTTTCTCCTGAACATTATAATGGGAAATTGTGTCAAAGGTTTTGCTGCTTCAACTTTAACTCTCAGGCCTTCTGAATGATTTTGAAGTCTACTAATTCTTCTAAAATTCACTAAGAAATTCATTAAATTTTCACTAATTCACTAAAATCCCTAAATCTCTAGGCCCTTACCTCACTCACTAAATTTGTAATTTTCTGAATCTCCAAATCAGGTGTTCACATTCCTCTCTTCCATCGCCTGAGAACTGGACCCAAACTGGATAGATATGACATATTGTCAAGATGCAAATGCTAAGAATGTCATGAGTTTTTTCTAATCCATGTGATTTTGATGTCTTAGTTCTACCAGGACTCACAAAGTGTTCCTCACTTTGTGATTATTTTCCTTTCATGCACAAGTATTTGTAGAAGAGCAATAGTAACTTACGATGCTCATGGCCTTTGAAGGGTGCATAATGGGCTGGATACTCTTCCGCTAACCTACTCTCTGTTCCCAGTGCCCTTATCATCTACAGAGGTCTGTGTGGCAGCTATACTGTGACTGTGAAATGCACTGCTGCTTTCTTTGCCCTCTGCCTGGCTCTTCAGCTCTCCTTTGGGGGATTTGCATAGAGCCCTTTGTGAATTCTACTCAAATATACTTTAGGCATAGTAATATTGTTTACAGCTTGTCAAGAACACCCAACAAAGATGCACTAATATGAAAAAGCTGCAACAGAATACAAAGGACTTGCCTTTGGGATTCCTGATTTACTTTCCCTTGCAAGGAAAGTGTTCCACTGTACATTATTCTGGTTGGCATCAGACTGGATGTCTGTCAGAAGTTACCTCTTTCAACTGCCAACCTATCAAATTAATTGTTTTGCTCTCAACGTGGGTTGGGTGTTGACAGATTGTTGGTTTGTTGTTGGGGTTTTTTTTCATTTAACCTGCTCATAAAGGATCTAGATATTTGGAAGACATAGTATAGACATTTTTGAGAAGGACAAAATGGACATGACAATAACTGAAAAAGTAATCATATTTATGTCCTTATGAGGTAAGTAAAGCTATGCTGAAATAGTAGACCAACTGCAGGCATCTTGCCAACATACCACTCAGACTACATTATAGCTCTTTCAAAACTTTGCCAAGTATTTTGGCACTGATAAACTGCTGACAAATTAATATGTTTATGTGCTGCACAGAGCACCTGTTTTAGACTGTAGTGCTGCACTAAATGTATTTTCCCAAATGCACTCACCTTGTCAGATTTTTTTCCTCTGAGGGGTTTCCTTATCTACCTTAAACAATGCAAGAAGGTTTTTCTTTCAAGGGCTTTTTATAAATATTTCAAATTAACAATTCGTTACTCAATTCAGTAGGGGTTATGGACACTGTAATAATTGCCTGTAATTCAGTTTTACAGCATATAATTTTTTTAACTCCACAGGAAACTGGAAATTTTAGGACTGTGTTCATTATAGGAAAAACAAGAGAGGTGCTGTATAACTGATGTTTTTCTTTCCTTGATAATTTAAAAGTTAACCTAAGCAAAAGAGTTATTACCACTGGACAAATAAAATTGTACACACAAATAAATACAAAAATTTTACCTGTATAGATACATATGCACACACATACTTGTGTGCATGCATTTCATCCAAAGTGAAAACACTTGCAAGCAAAATATCTTATGTTAAATGGTATCTTTAATGAAAGAAAGTAAAGGAATTCAAAGGCAAACTTAGATATCATAAGTGCAGTGAGAAAAACGTCCTTCTTTGATAGAATAACCTAGTACTCATAGCCCCTATCTACGCTGCATAAACTGATTTCTATTCCTTCTTCTCTCTATTGAAATTTAAATCCAGTTCACTAAGGTTAGATATTTTTTCTAAATGGCCTGCAAAGGGGTAAAAACACGGAAAGAAAAACATTCATTCAGTCTCCTCTCTGTATTTTTGCAGCTTCTCTATACTCTTCAAACTTTCAACATGCTAAAATATAGGATGTATATGCTGAGCACCATTTTGTGTCTTGGCACATTTGCCCAGTGCCTTGAATAAAACTGTCTTGGGTCAATTAAGATGAAACAGGAATTAAATTTAAAAATACTTCAATGATATATATAGAGAGAGAAATAAGAACTTTACTGGGATAAAGGGAAAAAAATAATATAACAAATATATATAAGTTTGAACAATAACAGTATATTAAAAGAAAAAACAAACCCCACACTGGAACAATGACAACTGTGAACAAGTGGCAAAATAAACAAGCACAAGGGGAGTGCCTAGTTCAAGGGAAAACCAGGGCACCTCCAGGACTCCCAGGGAAGGGGACTAGGGTTCAGAGTAGGAAAACCAGTGGAGTAACAGCCAGTGGTCCTTTCCCGAAATGTCCGAGGGGCTGCAGGGAGATCCAACGACCAGCAGGGGAGAAGCTGTGCTGAGAAGTCAAAGGTCCACGTGGTCCTGGGCAAAATGGCAGAGGTGAAAACCAAAGTGTCCTCAGTTCCAAAGGTCCAATGAACTTCCTCTGTGAGCCCAGGAGCTGTAGTTACAGGGCCTCGGGCCCCTCCCACGTCACATGCCTTGTGGGCATGTCTTCACATGCCATTGGCAGTCACTCAGCCTGTCCTGGCCCTCAGGCCCTTCCCCTGGTCACATACCTTGCCAGGAGGGGAAGATAAGAAAAGGAATCATCCACTGTTTGTCCGGTAGAAAGGAGAAAAGCCCCTCCCCATGCCCTATGTCTTGCCAGGAAGGGGAGATAAGATCCAGGATCCTCCATTGTTTGTCAAGTGAAAAGGAGAAAGCCCCTCCTGTGGCCACATTCCTCACATTCCTTTCAGGGGAGGGAAGATAAGACACAAGGTCCTCCACGCCGCATTCCTTTTCAGGGGAGGGAAAGGAATATAAGAACAGATACCTATTGTCTGTTCCAGTAAAAAGGAGAAAAGTTTTACAATAGAACAAAAGGCCTCTCCCCATGGCAAAAACCTAACATGAGAATAAGGTTCCCTGATCACTGTTTCCCTGGATAACCCATACCATGTGACAGTATGCATGGATCCAAATTGTCTGGACAGAGGAGAGAGATACACTGTCTCTCAGCATAAAAGGTATCATGAGCTGAAGGCTGGTAAAAGAAAATATTGATTTTGCTAATATCTGGTCTCCCCCAAAATTTAATAAAATGTAGATGGATTTAACAAAAAAGGTTTTTTTACTTAATGAAAACTGCATTTTTAACCAATAAATCATTTATCAAAACAAAACATTAATTTCATTCAAGACTGAAGGTAACATGCTTCACCAGAATAGGCTCTTTTTCTCATGCCTGGCATGGCAAAGCATTATTACTATGCTAGAGATAATGTTAATATACATTATGTAACATTTCTAAATTGTAAAGTTCAAAATCTACATTGGATGGCGTAGATAGCAGTACACTCTAGGTGCTCTCATATGCAGTCAATGTGGATTGTGATTCAATGCAGTAACTGACACATTGTGTTAATATTCTAGCACTAAACTGAAGATGTCATCCACTAATGTAAAAATGCATTTAAAACCAGTGAAAGAAAACATGAAGAAAAAGCTTGGAAACACTATGTTCTCTGTTAAATTTATCAAGGAATATCTAAAGCGTTGGTAGAAAACCTTGTAGTACCTAATGCAAACAAAAAACAAAAAAGAAGCTGAAAATTAATAAGAAAATAGAACTGACTTGATTAGATCAATCCTATTAAAAGCTCTGAAAGACAATAAATGATTCAATAGAGGTAATCTGCAGTTCAGGTTTACTCAGTAACCCACTGGAGGTCTTTGTCAAAATCTTTTGACAAGTTAATTAAAAGGAGACAGTTATGCAGCACTGAGTATTTACCTCTGTGAAATGAGTCAACTCCTCTTCAGGTTTCTATACCCATCTTTTATTCTTAGCAGTGCCACACTAAGATTTCGTGATACCATTAAGAAACTCCTCCATCACTATAGCGTCAGAGTTATGTGCCATTTGGCTGTACTAGGAGCACGTATGTGTATATAAAAATATGGAGAAAATATCATGTACCAGAATTCTAGGTACTGTAAACCTCAGCAAATTATATAGCCTGCATATAGTTTTCTATTTTACAGATAACAAAAATACAGATACTACAGCCCTTTTTGTTTAGACTGGATGTTAGGAAGAGGTTTCTCACAGAGAGTCATCTCTCAGCAGAATCGTCTGCCCAGGGAGGTGGCAGAGTTGCCATCCCTGGAGGTGTTTAAGAAGAGACTGAATGAAGAACTCAGTGACATGGTCTATACAATGGGAGGCTCGAATGGACACAGGGTGGTGCCAATGGCTCCAGGATTGTGGGTTCAATCCCTGTGTGGGTGTGTGCTTGGGAGTTGGACTAGATGATCCTTGTGGGTCCTTTCCAACATGGATTAGGTTCACACAGGTTCACAAGTTCTCTAAAACTCAAAATAATTAGAATATATAATGAAAACACTTAAGCAGCTTAAAGCACTATGATGACAGAATCACAGAATCACAGAATCACAGAATATTATGAGTTGGAAGGGACCCACAAGGATCATCTAGTCCAACTCACCATCTAGCACCCGTAAGGAGACCGAGAGCACATCGCAGAGCATAACACCAACCTAGATCCCTCACAGTCTAGCAGGCCAAAGCCGCTCCGTCCCCGCGCCGCTCCGCGGGCCGCTCGCCGCAGGAAGCACGCTGGGCTGGTTGCGCAAGCGGCAGCGCCTGTCCGGCGGCCAAAATCCGGTGCACTCACTGAGATCGAGTCCAAAGCCGCTCTGTCCCCGCGCCGCTCCGCGGGCCGCTCGCCGCAGGAAGCACGACAATACATTTCTTTTAATATTGTATTACTTTATGTCTTAAATGATTCCTAATTTGACTGGAATAACACTATTTCTTCATATATTTAAGAAGTTGTTTAGAAAAAAGAAAATTAAAATGTCCCAGATCAAATTTGAACCCAAAACTCCACATGTTTAGACTATAAAGGTCTCAAACATAGTTTCTGCTCTAAAACGTCACTATTTTTGATGGCATCTATTTCAAAATCAATCTATGAAATCCTTATCTGCTTTATTCTGATTATGATGATCCTGTGTATATTTTTTATTGTATTTTCTGTGTCACATAGAAGACTCTTCATGTGAGTTGCCTTCTCTACTTGATAATTTTAAGTTCGTTCCAGTTGTCCTTGATCAGTAACATTTCTACAATGGAGGTAAGTTGATAACCAAGGGTCTAGTTACTACTCTGTGATTGATTCACTATACAAGGGTGCCTTTCCTGCATTTCGCTTTGTGCATTAATAGAAAGAGACTAATAATGCTTGCACTAGAAAACCTTTGATTTAAATAAATGAATGATATTTTGATGATTTAAACTAAACCTTTTTTTCAAAGCTGGGGCAGATTTTTAAAGAACAACTTTTCCAATACATGTAGGATTCATAAAACTCTCAGAGTGCTGCTATACTGAAGATAGGGCCAATAAAAGCTACAAAGAAAATTCTGTTCCTAAAAAGGAAGAAACAAAGGCAATAGCCTTCAGAGAGGACCACATGTAGCAACTGTTGTTTTTTCCAAAAGAGACCTATAACCTTGGCACTCCTTCAATAGGAGGGCTTTTATGTAACCTAGTTCATACCAGTATTTTGGAGGGAACAGATTAAGGTCAACCTAGTTTCTTTCAGTTAGCTGTTAGGTAATGGTGGTGCTCTGTGGAATTTGGAGGAATGCTGGTTTATGCCTCATGTTTCCTCAGAGGCCCATCAGCCCCATACTTGAACTAAAACAGGATTCTGAAAAGAGCAAATTTATATAGCTGTTGCTTTCATCATAACTGAGATTGCCAAGAAAATGCATGGATCTTCCCAGTTTGGCCTGGGACTGAGGTTTTCAAACTGATCTATCACTGTCAAGGTTTAAGGACAGACAACAACTGGGCCCCACACAGTCACTCACTCACTTTTCACAGGTTCAGAGATGATTCGAGTTGGAAGGGACCCACAGGATCATCTAGTCCAACTGCCAAGTGAGCACCCATCCAGGGATCGAACCCACAGTCCTGGAGCCATTGGCACCACGCTCCACCCATCCAAGCCTCCCATCATCTGGACCATGTCACTGAGCTCCTCATAAAGTCTTTTCTTAAACACCTCCAGGGATGGCGACTCCACCACCTCCATGAGCAGACCATTTCAACGAGAGATCACTCTCTCTGTGAAAAAACTTCTCCTAACATCCAGTCTAAACCTCCCCTGACGGACCTTGAGGTCATGTCCACTTATTCTGGTTCTGTCAGCCTGAGAGAAGAGATTCACACCCATCCGACTGCAACCTCCCCTCAGGTAGTTGTAAACAGCAATGAGGTCACCTCTGAGCCTCCTCTTCTCCAGGCTGAACAACCCCAGTTCCCGGAGCTGCTCTGAATAGGGCTTGTCCTCCAGCCCTTTCACCACCTTGTTTCTCTTCTCTGGACCCTCTCAAGCAGCTCAACATCCTTCTTAAACTGGGGAGACCAGAACTGGGCACAGTGTTCAAGATGTGGTCTTACCAGCGCCGAGTACAGTGGAAGGATAACTTCCCTAGTCCGACTGACCACACTGTTACAGGCCAGGATGCCATTGGCCTTCTTAGCCACCTGGGCACACTGTTAGCTTGTATTAAGTTTTCTGTCAATCATTATCCCTAAATCCCTCTCCATTTCATTACTCTCCAGCCACTCATCCCCCAGTTGATAGTGATGCATGGGGTTATGTCCAAAGTGAAGAACCTGGCACTTAGACTTGTTAGATCTCATATTATTGGAGTCTGCTTAATTCTCTAGTCTGTCAAGGTTCCTCTGAAGGGCCTTTCAAACCAGTACATCCTCTCTTCATCCATTGTGGTTTAGAGTGTGATTTTTCTCCCTTCCCCCCAGTTCCAATTAAATTGATCTCTCCTAAAAGGAAAATAATTAATTATTTTTTAACTGAGGTACACAGATCTATAACAAAAGAAATCCTCCTCCAGTGAGTTAAGGAACAGAAAGGAAAAAAATCCTGTTGTCACTCCGAAACTGACCAGTCCTTTCCTCCCCCTGAGACAAGCAGGGGGAGAAGGGAAATAGAGGTGGTGGCTGATGCACACAGTCGTGAATTCCCTGATTCATTTCAAAGAGCTCCAAAGTGTCCAGAAAAGAAAAAAAAAAGGCAGAGTTCCTCAGAGTTCCAAGAGAGGGGAAAAAAACTGGAGCAAAAAAGAAAAAAAAACAGAAGCAACCGACAACCTGCAGATCCGCTGAGCCCACCGCTGCCGCTGGGAAACCCTCACTTCCAGGCCAAATGCTTCAGATTCCTTTCTGGAATTTTACCCTTTTTATTGTGGAGGCAGAAAGAGTGCTACAGACAATACTGTTTTAGAACAACAATATCAAACACACACAAAATAATACAAAGATGCATTTACCACACGTCATATCATATCATGCCAACCTGAGACAACATCCAATAAGGTGTGAAGGTTGTTGCAACCTCTTTTTGCTGTTGATATATTTACAGAAACACTTCTTGTTGTCCTTTACAGAAACAGCTAATTTGAGTTCCATCTGGGCTTTTGCCTCCCTGAATTTTCTCCTACATGACTTGACAACTTCCTTATGCACACCCTGACTTACCTCCCCTTTTTTCCAATGGCCGTACATGACATCCAATTTGGACATTTTGTTGGCCCTCCTCCTGTTGTGGTTTAGAGTGAGATCTTCCTCTCCTCAAAGGGAAGTGAAGAAGAAAATGAAAGAAACAAAATTACTCATTAACTAAAGTACACAAATTTATAACTAAAAAAGGACTCTCCTACAAGGAGCTAAGGAACAGCAGGAGAGAAAAACCCTGTTGTTTCCAGTCCATCACAGTCTGGTATTATCCTGCCCCAGCAGCAAGGGAGGGGGAAGGAAGGAAAGGGCCAAACACCTTGTTCCTGGCTAGATGTGGTACCTTCTGATGCAGATAGTTGAGTTACTTTGTTTCAGTTTGGATGTGTTCATAGGAGATAAGTTCAGTTCCTCAGAGTCTCAAGAAGAGTAACTGCAATCCACCAGCTGGGCTGTTGTGCTGGTGCTCCTGTTCCTCCAGAAATTCCTCTCCCTCCCAGTCAAAATGCCTCAGACTCCAGAGGCTTTTCCCAGGCTGGGACACACACTCCATACTGCAGCTGTGGGAGAGAGTGTTAACAAGCCTTAAGGCTCTACAGCTGTGGCCGGGGTATTCCGGGATTTACCATTGCTGGGGGAGGGGGAGTAGTGAAGAGGGGTGTTACAGACAATACTCTTTTAAACCAGCTATATGGAATACAAAAATACCAAGATGCATTTACCACACATATCATGACTAACCTAAGACACCTCCTTATTCCACTATTTATTGAGAACTTAATCATTTCATGATCACTACCTCTCAGACAGCCTCCAACTACCACATCTCCCACCAGGCCCTCTCTGACCAATTGTGACAAGAAGCAGTCCTCTATATACTCAACAAACCTTCTGTACAGCCTCCTCTCTGCTGTGTTAAGTTTCCAGCAAATATCTGGGAGATTGAAGTCACCTAGGAGAATTAGGGAGGGCGATCTTGACATGTTTTCCAACTGTTTGAAAAACATTTGATCAACAGCATCATCCTGATTGGGTGGTCTGTAGCACACTCCAATCACAATGTCAATCTTGTCAGTTAACCCTAAAATCTGAACCCATAGGTTCTCAGCTTCCATGACTTCCAAAGCATCTGCAATATACAGGGCCGCCACCCCCCACCCCTTCTGCCTCACTTATCTTTCCTGAATAGTGTATACCACTCCAACTCAACACCCCAGTCATATGACTCATCCTACCATGTTTCAGTGATGGCAATTATGTCTTATCTTTCCTGATATACCAAAGCTACCAACTCCTTCTTGTTACCCATACTTCGTGCATTAAAATATACACACCTCAGCTGAGTTGGTACATTCATCTTCGGAGTAGGTACACCATCCATTATGCCTTTCTGAGAGGCTTTGGTGCCACCCCCTTCAATCCTAGTTAAAGCCCTCTTGATGAGGCTTGCTAACTCAAAACCTAATACCCTTTTACCCTTTTTAGATAGTTGCAACCCCCCTGACTCTAACAAACATGATTACTAAATATTTCCCCATGATTAAAGAACCCAAAGTTCTTCTGTTCATGCCAACCCTTTAGCCACCTATTAATAGTAAGGACTCTCCTATGTATATCATTGTTCATCCCTGCTGTCACAGGGATCAAGCAGAACACTATCTGCATACTTATCCCATCAAGATATCCTACAGTCCCATGATGCGAAGAGTCCTGCAGAACTCAGAAGAAACTTCTCATGTGCCCAGGGAGTAGCTGGAGCCTAGGATACTAATTACTGGAAACACTCAAGGGAAAAGCAGGAGATGGGTAGGAAGAACACACAGAGGGAGGGAAGGGCAGAATTGCATGCCCTCTCCCTCAAGGCTGGAGTACAGCAAGAAAATATACAAGAAAAACCCCACAAGATACCCTCCCAAGATTGTAGTACACGCACCAAAGGGTACCTTCTCAAGCCTTATATATTGCAGCTGTGGGAGAGAGTGTTAATGAGCTCCAAGCCCCTGCAGCTGTGTCCTGGGTATTGCTGGATATTTTTCTCCTCAAGCTGTTGCTTCTGGTTGTTTGGGTTTTTTTCCTCTTTCAGATGGAGAGAGAAAATTACCTTGGTCACTGAGGACCAGTATCCACAACAAAATTCCCTCATAGGTCGAAGCCAAAGCACAAAGATATGGAATATATATACACAATGGACTCACTCTAGGACAGGTGGTCTGTAGCATACTCCAATCACAATGTCAATATTGCTGGTTAACCCTTTGTTCTGAACCCATGGTGTCTGATGGTGCTTTCAGAGAGGCTTCACCTCACAGCAGAAATGACAGAAACAAAATAGACAACATGCTAACATTCAGGAACTTTAGTTTATGAACCTAGCAGGTATCAAATCTCACATCCTGGCTTATAACAAGGTCTCGTTGTCAAAAAATCATTTACTTCTCATAGCTCATTTGTATGCTAAATCAGCAAATTTTCCTAATTACAACAAAGCATCTAAGAATGAGGCTCTTCTCTAGCAAGTTTTGTCTTCTAAGAATTTAACTGAAATTACAACTGATCATTTTGGCTCTTCTTGTGATTAATGGAGAGAACTAAGAATTCTGAGAGGGTAAAACCTATCATCTACTTTAAACATCTACTTTAAAATGTGATAAATTTTTCTGGAGATATCTCTCAGATATCTCTCAGTAGACAAGACGGAGATGCTGAGCACAGGATTAATTTAGTATCTATTAGTCACTAAAAAAATCTGTTAATTAGATTCAAGATAATTACTCTAGAATGTCTGCACAAAGAGTTGAAGAAATAAAGAAATCCAAGGAGGGAATCATCCTAAGATTTTGTGTCTGTGAAGGTGAATTTTCTTTTGGAAATGCTGCTGTCTTTCCTTAGTGTAGAGAAAGACTAGTTTTGACTACCTTATACAAACAACTTGCAGATGTTTAAATGTATGCGAAATAAGTACTCTGGTATGTGAATGCCTTGCTTGACCGCACATATGTCTATGGGTGAATGATTTGTTAAACGGAAGTGCTTACCTTTTGGATTTATTCAGGGGTCTAGCCAATGTGTGATACTATGTACATTAGATAAATATTCACGTAGTGGCATAATGTCCATTGCAATGTCTTTTCTCTCTACAGTAGATACCTGTAGATATTATAATTGATAAAAAAACTTATCATGGACTTTCCCAGTTTTTGACATAGATGATATCTCAATGATGTTCTGTGACAGTGAATTTCCTTGGATGACCGCACACTGCTTAAAAAAATTAAATTCTTATAATTGTGTTCCATTCTACTGACTTTTAATTACATTGAAAGACTCCCTGTATTATGGAATCATTATGCATCATGCCCCTGCTACTCTGCAACAAGATAATAAGAAGGGACTTTTCAGTTCTAAATTTTTAGTGCCTTGCATAAGTCTCTTCTAAATCAGTTCAGCATTAAATAATGTTAGCTTTTATAATTTCTTATCAAATGTTAGTTCTGCTATGATGTTTAATGGACACCTTCATGGGTCATCTCCAGATTTTTCATTTGGTACAAGACCTACTCTGATTATAGGCATCTAAAAGTGAGAACTCTAAATTCAGCACATTACTGGACATGTTGTTCCTAGTATGAATACGTATTTTTAAAGCCTCTTCCTTCATGCAAAGATGCTATCTCTTTCTTTTCTCTAGATTATTATCAAACATACATATAATCATACTCTCTTGAGAGTAGAACATACTTTTTTACCTTAAAAATTTACAAGATATATAGATCTTAAATTATAATATTTCTTCTGCTATTATTTTTCATCTAGATAATTTTTTCTATGAGATTTATTTCAAAATTATAATTTCATTTCTCCATAATTGTTTAGTTACTAAGATTTGATTTCCTCCAGGGTACTCTCATGGATATTAATGGAAGTTATTTCACTTTTGAAATAACTTGTCTCTTGATACAGTTGACAGATAAGGAACAGTGTAACCCCTCTTTTATGCAGGAAGAAGATGTAAGTGACCTACTAGTACATCTAGATCCTCATAAGTCTATGGGACCTGATGGGTTACATCCTAGAGTATTGAGAGAGCTGGCAGATGAACTCACTAAGCCTCTCTCCATGATCTATCGGAAATCTTGGCTTACTGGTGAGGTCCCAAAAGATTGGAAGTTGGCCAATGGTGACACTTATCCATAAGAAGGGTAGGAGGGAGGACCCAGGAAATTATAGACCTGTCAACCTGACCTCGGTGCTAGGCAAAGTTAGGGAGCAAATCCTCTTGAGG
>WEKX01021908.1:0-24558 GCA_013390025.1 Pitta sordida | reverse complement strand
TCCTAACAGAGATAACTCCCATGAGGCACATATGCTGTCTGTCCAGCTCTCCTCAGGCTGGATCGAAGGCTTAGGTCCTACTTACTTACTTTCTCATTTATGAATATCAGGAACTCTCACAGATTTTTAAAGCTTTCTCTTTAAAATAGTCAAAAAATTCCTCTTAATAAGATCCAAAGTGGTCTGAGAAAATGACATCTTTCCAAATGGGTTGAATACAAATACAAAGTATCATGAAACAAGCTAACATTTTCAGAGTTGGCAGCACTGAAATATCACTTTAGTACGTATTGTGGAAAGAAAAAAACAAACTAGAGCATGTCACCAATTTATGTCCCAATGAGGAAGCAGCTCACTTTTTAGCCCCTATAGCTTGAATGTATAGAGAAAATATTTGTGGAAAGAAACCTTTGACTTAGCAATCAAGATCCACTGAATATCCGCTGAATCAAGATTTCTTTTTGTTTGTCTAATTTGATCTTGTGTTGCAAAGTAATTTTGGTATTGATGGCATTAGTTTATCTGTAACACATACCCTGAACAGTACTAAATTTATCCAATTCAATGATGAATTAGTGCCATAGTTTATTTGAATAGCTGGTAATTGGTCAAAGGTTGGACTTGATGATCTTGGAGGTCTTTTCCATCCTAAATGATTCTTTAACTTATTTATTTAGTGAAACTGAACAGAATATACAATGAAAGAAAAAGCAGGTTTTTACCTTAAAATGTAATTTATTCTAAAATAATAGCATAGCCATTGCCTACACACAAGATGCCACAGAGAGACTAGCAGTTGTTATGAAAAGGTATCTGCATGCAAATATTGTGCAGTGGTTTTTCTGAATGACAAAAATAAATGAAATAAAATCCCTTTTAAAGACAAATTGCCACTGCAATTCATCTGGGAAGGAGGGTGGATGAGGAGCGGGGAAAGAGAGTTAAAATCAGAACCACCTCTAAATCTTTCCTTGCAGCCTGCAGTCCACTCTTCCACTTCTTATAGGTATCTGGTATTGATTTCCCCATCTTAATAGACCATTATGGATGAAACACTGCTGCACTCTGACATGCTCATTGCTAGGAATGTGTAGTGGCTTGTGAACAGTTATTTGAAATTTTGCTACCAGATGGCTGCAGCTTTGCAAACCACCTGCCACAAGACTGAGCCATTCTGGCTCTCGTTTGAGCAGGAACAGTAAGTGTTGCAGCTCCAGCTTCCCCTCCTGGCTGCAACAAGAGTTCGTGAATCTACAGAGAAAGATGGAGCACATGGAGCAGTATCTCCAAGGGTGCCTCTTGGAATATCTGCAGTCTGTGCAGCCAACGTCTTACTGGACTTGGGCAGAAGGAATCAGCGAGTTACAGCATGCAAATCCTCAAAATAACAGATATGTCAAAGCAACATACATCTCTAAAATCTAATTTATTAGTATAGTCAACCCTCCTCCGCTTCGCGCCCCCCATATTGCAGCCTCACATGTTAGCGGTGTGATTTTTCAGCTATTAAGGAGGCCCCTTTTTGCAACTGCGTGTGCGTGACCTGGCACGCATGAATATTCAATTAGGCAGCATGAATATTCAATTCAACCCGCACAGCCACAGCGGCGACATCCGCCGCTTCCCCACTCTGGGATGGGTCCGCCACAACCGATACACAGCAACACAGTGCCGAAACAGCGCCGGGGGGCCGTGTGATTTGCACATTAATGAGCTGCCATTCATCGCGGAAGGTGGGCTTCGCGGGAGATGAACAAGGCCATGGTACCATGGTATAGGAACTTGACTGTATTAAGATAGGTCTCCCAAATGCAAAAATCAGTATAAAATCACTGATCTCACTGCACTCTATTCGCTACGCTTGGAATATATTTACTGACCATATCTGTCTAATACAAATTTCATTTATCTTATCTGTAAATTAGACACAATAGATGAGATTACTTATCTCAACATTCTGAATACATATAACTTATATTTTACTATAATCATCTGTCAGTAATCGATACTTTCCAACACTTCACTCATATATCCCATGTTAGCAACTTTCGGATTTAGCTTATCAATAGAACAGCCATGTTCTGCGGTATTCAGGGACTTGTTTAAATTTTATCTAATAAATATGTAAAAAATTAATTTACATTTGTGAACTTCAGTAAAATAAAATTAATAAATGGCAGCTTAAAAGATACTTGAGAACCCTGTGAAAATTCTGCGGACAAGGTGAAAAACCCAGAACTTATGTTTATGTGCTTAACGATCAGCAAGGTAAGCGTGCTGTAAGACACCTAATGAATCATGCCCTTAAGCATATAAAAGCTTTCTGTTGGCATTTTTCCCCTTCAACTTAACAAACTGAAGTCTCTGCATTTCAATTTCCAAAATGTGGTCTTCCTAGAAATGCATTTTCCCAAAAAGAGAATTAAGGCATAAAAATATTCTGGGTATTCTTCTTCAAGAATCTTTATGGAAAAATTGTAGTTTTTTATGAAACAACTCACTGTAAAGCAACTCCAGACTTATTGTGGACAGCAAGCCTCAAGGATAAGTTCATATTAAATAATGAAAAATGAAATGGAAATGAAAAAGGAAAAATATCCATCAAAAACACATCAGAAGGCCCTCGCCACCATATAAAAGCTACTATGTGACAGCTGATAATTACTTTCTCCGTGTAGAATATATAAAGTATATATAAAGTACAAGAGGTGATCCAAAATGAGCAGGAAGTACTATGGTTTGGGGATTAAAGTATATATAAAATTGGAGGGATCTAAAAAATAGAAATCTGGCACATTTGGATTTGCTAAAGTTTCCAATTCCTTGGAGAGTTGGATTCTATCTCTCTGGATTGTTACCTATGTGTTGCTACAACTCATAACATTTTAATGATATGGTCCCCTTTGCCAGCACCTCCACTCTGGGTTATTTCAAAAGGTTTTTACCTCTGAAATGTTGGTGCTCAGCATCATCATATCCACTAGATGTCACTCAACAGTCATAATTTTCAGCATTGACATAAATAAGCGCACAAAAAGGGCAATATTTTTTTCTTCAAACTCAGACTAACGTTCTTCCAAAAGAACCTTACTTATTTTATTACTGGTTTATATCATTTTCTTTCAGAAAAAGGCTCAGAAATTTGTAATTACCATATATTTGGTTCTGAAGTTATTTCAGGGTTACCTTGTTGTCCTGTCTTTTACTAGGTTTGTATTTTCCCTAATGTTGCTAGCATCCCCCATGAATTCATATGTCCAGTATACACTGACAGTTCATTTATTCCCCCAAAACCCAAAGGAATCTTCTATCTCTGAGGAAGCCATAAAACGTTATGATCTCTTATCTCTATGACATTTTCAAATATGTATTGCAAAGACATCCAGCAAATTCTGCTCAGCTATTGCTCAGGACAAGTACATAACACTAACAATATTTATTTACTATTCTGTGCAAATTACTTCTGACATGCAAATTAAACTTGCTGTGTAATTCTCATTAAGAGCCTTTGTGAAAGGATGAGCTAACTGTGTCTCTGAAATGGGCTGAAAACTTCATACGAAAACAAGTACTTTCAGCTTCTGAGGAAAATCTCCCCCTATATTTGATGAAACAGTCAAAGGCTGACAATCTGTTCCCTAGGAAGCTGAACCTCACAGACAGACACTGGTGCTGTATCTAGAGACACAGGTCACTCCTAAAGGCCACAGCCAGGGCTCCCCTGTTCCAGGACTCTTCAGGTAGACAATGAATTATACTTTTGGATCAATTCACATTAAATTCTTGCATTGATCTAGGATTCCGAGAGCAAATCCTTTAGCTTTCTTAATCACATGGAAAAACATCATAGAATAATATTTTTCATAACTGATTATTACAAGGACAAGATAAAAAATAAACTAAAGGAAAACATACAGAAGGTATAGAATTAAATAATTTTCCGTCTCTGTTATTCCCTTTCTCTTCTGTCACCAGAGTTTTAACACGCAAAGGATGCTCTTTGGCAAATCTATCAGACAGTGCTAACGAGGGAAATAACTAACAGGCCTTTTGATGGCAAAGAAAACAGATGCTGAAAAGAGCTGGGATTATCATTTCAACTGCTGTTTCTGGTGAAGTTTTATCTTCTTTCTTCGAAGATAAAGCAAGTTTGAAAAGGGGAGAAAATAAAAAGGACTATGGAGATTTAAAAAAATGCACCTTCAGTTTCCAAGGCTGTCTCTCACTTGCTACCAGAGTGCAAATTCCCAGCACTAGGTCTTACCTGTTGTGACAAGAAATGACAAACCTCCACAAATCAGGATATTTCAAACTTTGTTTGAGCGACCTTTGTGATCACAGGCTCTCTGACATGTTCACAGGTTATTCTGAGTTGGAAGGGACCTACAGGATCATCGAGTCCAACTCCCAAGCGAACGCCCACCCAGGATCAGGCCCACAAGCGTGGAAACATGGGCACCACGCTCCATCCATCCAAGCCTCCCAGCAGCTAGGCCATGNTGGAGTCTGCCCATTTCTCTAGTCTGTCGAGGTCCCTCTGAAGGGCCCTCCCACCCTCCGGCAGTTCAACACTTGCCCCCAAGCTTCTTGACATCCGCAAACTTGCTGATGATGGACTCGATTCCCTCATCCATATCATCAATAAAGATGTTATGAAACAATCCTAGCTACCAAAGCCCAACTCTTGAACAAAAGCAAAAGGAGGGGAAGAGAAGAAACACAAGATACACTAGGAAACAGGACAAAAAATGATGGAGGGTGGAGTACGGAAAGAAAGATCAGAACTTCAGGCCTCAGTCTGGCACTGACAAAATTTTTTTGTAAGCCAATGGAATTGATGGGGACATGTGGGTCCCTTTCAGCTTCCAGGAGAATAAAGGCATGGTTCAAAAGAAGGATGTTGCTCTAGGTTGTGCTGTATTTTTAATGCGAGAACTCATTATCCTCTGGCACTCTTCAGAAGCACTGTTACTCTCTGGGCATGAAGACAGAATGATGGATTGAACAGTTTAAGTTTCATTTAAGTTACTATTTAAGTGAGTTCTCAGCACACCAATATTACTCCATTAATTTTATCCACATACCAGCTATTTACCTATCTTAATATTACCACATTTGGTGAACTTTTTGGACTGGACTAATTCACATTCATGTTTGTCGACTTTGAGCCCATAGACTGAACTGAAGCATTGTTTTCTTTAGAAGGCTTAAAGCAGTATTTCCCAAGAAAATAGGTTTTGAGGCCATGTGGAATGACAACTGGAACTGAGCATCATTTTAATCCAAACCACAGGACTGCACTTCCTCCAATACAAAGTTATTTACTCCTGTGGAACTTGGAAGGAAACAGGTGGGAGCTGCAATGCTTCAGAGTTTTGTTTATAATGAGGCACTTTAAGTCACCTGGAGACTCCAAGCAAAATAGAGGTTGTACAAACAAGTACAAGAATTATTATGGTACAGAAGTAGACAGGCAGTTAAGAAGCACAAGGAAAAACATTCCAAATTGTCCAAAGTCAATGAGCCATTTGAGAGATTTATGACTTTCTCTTCAATGTTTTATCTGTCCCACACTTATAGGAAATGAGTATAGAGGGCAATCTTACCATTCTTTGCAATAATGGAGATTTGATTTTCTAGTAGCTAATTCAATGCAGAATCTATTTTCTGAGCAGCAGTGTCTACAGCAGTAGATGTGTCATCTGGCTTACCTGGCTGATGTATTTGGTCAGATACAGCCATTGTCCTATGAAAGACCTAAAACACATCTCAGCATGGCAGGGGAAATTACTCCACTTATAAAAAAGAGTAAGCATATAGCAATGTAAGAATAAAAATCAATGGCTTGACTTTACTGTAATTCTTTTGTCACCACTCTGCAAGTTTAGGAAGAACAGTCAATGATGTGAAAGTCAGGATGTAAAAATAGTTATCAAAAGAGTCAAAGTCTGAGATGAAGGAAATAACTGAGTGAAAACTCTTTCCAGTGAAGCAGCTGTTAATTGTGTTCATCATTCCAGTGAATGTAAAGGAAAATTAAATTAACTCCTGCTCTTCAAAGGATTTTTTTATGCCAATCTTATTCACAGTCCCAGTTCCAGGTGCCTGCACTGAAATGGCATGCTTATTGCAGGCCCTGAGCCCTTAATACTGTCACTACTTTCTAGACCTGCATAAGCTTTTCAACACTACGTCTCTGCAGGATTTTTGATAAAAGAAAAGAGGCCAGCACTCAGACATCAGCCACCTGTCTCTTGAAAGTAGTGCCTCATACCTTCCCTGAGAACACAGATTGCTCCAGGAACTGAGCCCAACACAATTCAGACAGTCTCTGGGCTGGTGCTGATGGAAGTAACTCAACCTCTTACTCTTGTCTGTCTCTGTTCAAAGTGGAGACAGTACAGAATAGACACACAGATAATTTAAGAAGTGTTCAGAGGGAGTGAGGTTTTGTGGTAAACCCCATTCCCCAGAAACCATTATCCCTTTCTTCAAGAAAATATTTCCTCTCAACAGTGTTCCTCTATTGCTCTTTCTGGTATGTTGTACCTTTGCAAATGTTTTCTTTCTTTTTTTGTGTTTTCCTATTATTTTTTATTTCTCTTTAATCTTCCCAGAATAAGGACTTTATTATCAGTACAGATGTGAAGACATTAAAATTGAGAATAAGAGAATCTGAAACCAAGTCTTCAGTGATTGCTACAAGGCTTCTCTCAAGACAAAACTCAGCTACCATCACTCGGGGACCCTGAAAGCTCGCAACTGAATTCAGACAGGATGTTCCCTGTACAAGGTATGATACCCATACATCCCAAGTCTCCTGACCATGTAACAACACCAGGCACATAAACACAAGGCAAGTTATTCACAGGTAGCCCACAAAATGTCCAAGGACACCACAGGTAGAAGGTATCACATGAAATACTTGCAGATGCTGTTCCTCGGGAAACCTTCCTCCTCATCCCCAATCCTCTTTGAAGCAGTGTGGCACAGCCACTCTGTGTGAAATACGTATTTGACAATGGAAAGTATCTCGGACCAGAGATAACTATGGTTAAACTGTGGCTAGCTTAGGCAGTGATTTCTAATCTTAAACATTATACAAGAGAAGTACGAAATTTCCATTTGTTTTCACTGAAGTCAGAGAGAAAAAAAATCATAAGGCTCAAACATATGACTTCTTTTAAAAGCTTCAGGAGGAAGGAAGTGAGCCTCTAAATGAACTCAAAACCTTACAATACTTAAATGAAAGGGACTACAGTACTACGAAAGCCTGAACTGTCCTCTTAAGGACTTCAAAACTGATTACAAAGGAGATGCTACCAAAAGGACTGAGGTGTAAAGGTAAGCCTTTCTTTAGGTGTAAAGGTAAGCCTTTCTTTTCAAAGACAACACGTTGGTGTGTACAAAGGCAAAAGAGCTTTTAAGGAGCACTCTGAAACTTATACCACTGAGCTTTGTACAAGGGCAACAGAGAATCATGCAATAGGGAGTCCTTGATGCTAACTAAAGTATTCAAATGACCGTTTTAAAGTTTAGCTTTACAGATGATTTCATTCGTTGCCCACTGAGCAATGTACACAGTAAAGATTAAAAGGCTATCTGTACTAGAACTACAAAAGAAAATCTCTTAATCCTTCTTTTGGTTAGGCAAATGTGTATCTTTTCCATGCTCTGCATCTTTGCAGTAAGAAGTTGAAAGGGTAATTAAGTAGTAGTTAGGAATCTGCTGAGTGTTGCATGTCCCTAATGTGCTTGAAGGAAATTCTAGCATTACAGATGCATGCCATTCCTATTACTTGATAATTGCATTTTAAAGTTCGGCGTTTTAATTATGCTAATATGCATGGTGTTACATTTTAAATTTAGTGCCTTATTTTATGCACCAAGTGCTATAAGTTCTTGCCCCTAGATTAGCAAAATGTCATGGCAATCTGGACTGCAACATCCCATCACTTTATCCTCATAGTCTAATTAAATGCTGACATTGTTTAAATGAGTTAAATGGAGTATGTTGGTTTTGTGTGTTTTTTGCCAATTCAAAGCAAATTTAAATTAAGAGTCTTTATGAGAGTTTCATACTCCTTCTGGCATGTTGCATTATTATATCATAATAGATGTAATTTAGAAGATTATATCACTCCCTAATTCATTCTCCGAGTTGTTTAGGAGACAAATTTGGGCTCATCAATTTGGCTTGAATGTTTTGTTGTTTGTCTTAACTATATAAGTAAACAAGTAACTCTTGGAGAATCACTTTTACAATTCAAACACAGTCAACTGCAGGATGATACGGTGGGGCCTGTGTTTTCAAAATGGACTGGTGATCCAAATACCAATTCAATTCTTGAAATACCTGTCTTAAAAACACATAAACAAGCCTCCTGTTCAAAACAGAAGTGCTTCACATTTTCTAGCAAATCACAGTGCTCTTAGTTTTTTTCAAGTCTGGCAGCCAAAATGATTAGCTGTCTCCAAAACTCAGGCTAAAAAGTAATTAAACCAGAAATTCTTAGAACCAATTAACCTCCTTAAAATAGCTTACATATTCACAAACACTGGCTTTAGGTTGTATTCTATTATCTATGTTTAAAGGCTGTCTATAACCTATGGCTGAAAATTAAATAGCCACAATCAGTTATGTCCCATCTATTTTAATCCTGCAATTGCATCAAAACAGACGGATGAACGAAGACTATTTGGCTGCAACACTATGCCTCTCCAATAAACCAGGAACTTCAAAGGAGAGAAGCGTAAGAAAAGGGGAACTTACTCTTCTATATTAACATGAGAAAAGCAAAATAATATAATTCTGTGGTAGTTTTAATAATACTGGGAAAAAACAACTAGGTTATCTAGATAGGAAACAGCTGAAAGAAATTAAATGAAAGCAGGGAAAAGTGATGAGAAAGGGAGGATAGTGAAAACAAGCAAAACCAGCATCCATCAAAGTAATCAGTAAATTGAAATGTAATACAAAGGAAAAATAAAGTAAGACTAACCTGAGTAAAAGCAGATTTTGATGTCTCAGGTACATTTTTTACAAACTGAAAGACTCTACAGTACATGAAACTTTATTAGGATGATTAAGAGATCACATTGTTAGTTAAAACGGTTTGTATTTATTTTCCCATGACTTTTCTTTCTCAAAATGTTTACTCTTGCCTCTTTTTCATGGCTGAGGTTACCTAGCAGTAGTGAAAAGAGGTAAAACTAGGAGAGCACACTACCAGCAGGTACAGATGTATAGAAGATGAACACGCAGTCCAGCACAGCCACAGCTTCCAATCCAATCCAATATTGCTGTGGGGACTAATGTCCTTGGTTTGGGGGGCACAAGAAGACAGAGAAGAACAGAAATGCAGAAGACTGAAGAGACACCTGACAGTTGTGAGTAAATCCAAGTCCCTGTGTTTGTGTGTATACAAATAGGCTGGAAACACCTGCTGCATTAATAAGCTTGAAAGCTATCACACCTGATAACCTCCTGTGCTTCCTCTCCAGTCATCAAAAAGTCATCATGATATACCTGGCATGATTATTGTTAAATTCTATTTGCAATTGCTTGTCTACACGAGGAATATTTAAGTAAATGAAGGTAAATCAATTCCTGGCATCAAGTCAATGTCTGCATTCAACTACTATCTCTTAGTTTCTCGTTCTTTTTTACTGACCTGACTCACGTCACTGGAATTAGAGAAAATAAATTTACCTCAAAGTATTTGCATTTTTACAAATTTACATTACATTTAGGGCATATTTTCTGTTCTTCAGACTGATAAAATTCTCCAATGCTTCCAAGCATGACTCCCTAAGTAGCCTCTTCCTACCATCATTTAATAGCTGCGAGGAGAATGCACCACCAAAAGTGATCATACATCTTCATGGCAGGATTTCTTACCAAAAACCTTTAAGAGAAGACTGAGAACCAGAATGTTTAGGACCATTTTTTTTCTCACCACAATAAAGAAACTGAAAACAAAGTCAAGATGCTTTTATAGAGACTGAGTTGATCTTTGCCTTACACCTGCCACCCCAATAAGACAGAGAATAGTTTTCCCAGCAAGGAACAGAGCCTCTCACCTCCTGTCTGTTCCCGATAAGTTGATACGTATCAGCATGTGACTTCCTGAAGGAGCTGACACCTTGCTCCCACTACAACAAATCAGTCTGGACAGTCAAGAGGGACTTGCAACATGTGGACTTGAAAGTAATTAATCCTAGTAATCCTAGCTTTTCCCTGTTAGCCTTTCCCACTAAGCGGTAACCAGTTCAAACATAAATCAACTTATGTGCTTGTGAAAAACACTATACATATATACTCTTATCATTCATACATGCTAGGCAGGGACAAAGTAGAACGAATTAAAATTTCCAAATCACACTCAATTCTAACATTCCCTGTGTTCTGAGTGCTTGGCAAATAACTTTAATCAGTGTGCAACTTTAAATTAAATTAAAATTTAAATTAAAATTACAAATGGTATGCTAGAGAGACACCTGCATCCTAAATTCTTGGAATAATGCAGTCTGGACCCCACTAATGCTTGCCGTTTGTACAGGGGATCTAAGCTCCCAGGCACTTTTTGGGTCACTTTAACCCTGTAGATATAAAGAACATATCTCCACACATTAACAATGGCAAGAGGTGCATCACTTGTCACATGGCCCTACTGGGGCTCAAAAAACCTCTCTGCTTTCCTACTCTTACATAGACATACCAGTACCAGTTGTACTGCGGCCTTCTGTGAGTCAAGTTGAAATTACATTCTATTTCAGACTCCATAAGCAGTGAAACTGTCTAGTGTTCTCTCTCTGTGTGTACCAACATTCATGCATCTTGCCTAATGTAGCTATTAAATTAAAAGATCCTACTGGTTCTAATTTGCCTTCCTGAATCAAAGTGTTTATCCATTCCACTTTAGGTAAAACTCCATAGAGAGTCTATTTATAAGTGTTGTCAATGTGGTTAATGCTTTTGACCTTTGATGGTGAGCAATTCTGATGGTTGTGTAACACAGGAGCAACATTTTTTATTACTATTCTGGATGTTCTTGTTCGGGAACAGTCTGATGGCCTCTATTTCCCTCTTTTCCTCTATTTTTTAATTTCTGCCAAATAAAAGGAATTATTTGCTCAGAGTGCAGATCAACTGAGTTTTGCTGCAGCTCATGAGCAATAATTCACAGAGCAGTGCACACATCAGCTTCTGAAAATCCACCCCATCAAAACACACAGTCCTTGTGCAAAGTTGTTTTACCAAACCAAAGCCAAAACGAACATGAGGACAAGGTACCTGCATATGTGTTCATGGGGTAAAAGTATCTGCAGTTACATCTTTATCATGAGGGATGGAATGACCTCCTGGATTCTGCCTTAGCGCAACTGAGGGGAGATTAAAGAGGGCCAACTGAAAACACTTCAGTGAGAAAGTTGCTTAAATTACAAAGGAAGACTAGATCGTCTTTAAGTAAATTTGAAAATAATCACAGAAGCACTAAATTATTTCCTTATGTTTTCATCAATCCGTGTATTTACTTTAATTGACTACTTTAGAAGTTGCATGTTCCCACCCAGAGAATTCCTAGGTAGCAACCTATGGGGAGGCTACTTGAGCCATGGGGTGAGCACCTCCAGACAAAAGGAGCGACTGTACCTGCTATATCTGTGTATAGCTGGGTTTCTTGTTTCCCAGATTTTTCCACAGCAAGCTAGAAGAGGATAGCAAATATTGAACCCAAATCCCAATCCAGACATTGGATCAGGAGAAAGGAAGCACAGGGCTGGTAAACAGCAGCTATTGGAGGTGAGGGAGGCAGAATGGAACGTGATACCAGAGCTTTAGAATGTGTCTGGGTAGAGAAAGCCGTGAAGCATGGAGGTGAAGAGTTTGGCTTCGTAAAGTCCATCCCTCTGTGATGGACTGAAATGTTGATATCTTAAGCACCTTCAAAGTCATAGAAAACCTTTTTTTTTCCCCAAGCTGCAAGGAAACAACTGTCTATCTGCAAAGCATCCCCTTTGCCCAGTATACTTCCTGACTGGAATTTGGACTGTGAAGGGGAAACTTGAGACAAGATTATTGTCCGATCACCTCAGGTCTGAAGAGAAGTAAAAAAAGCTCATCAGGTGTGGAGGAGAAGGGAGGGTGTGTGTCATAGTGAAGTCTCCACACCAGAGTAAACTAACTCCCACTCTGGGAAAATCACGTACCCACAGGACATTCACATGAGAAGCAGCTGAGAAGAGGTCATAAACCAAAGACCCCCAAAGCTTCCCCCAGACAGTTCCTGAGGTCTTCCACCACCAGAGGACTGCACATGATCTAAGTGAGACAACACATTCAGAGCCTGGGAAGGGTTGCAAGGGAAGGCAAAGCTTCCCCCTCCTCCCAGGAGAGGTGCCTGCCATCTGCTGAACATATATTAATCCACTGGACTCTTTCTTGTGGGACTCTCACCAGCAAGAAGACTAGAAAAAGACTCATGGGACACCACTGGGTTCCACAGAGTGATGATAATTTTTCTATTAATCTCTCTGTCACTCTTTTTCTTCCTCCCCATCCTCATCCTTTTCCTATTCCCTTCTCTCTCTCTCTGCCTCATATTTAGTGTTAAATAAAGTCCATACTATTCACTTTGGCATATGGTCTCATTTGCACATTAATTTAGGCAGAGGCATTTCTAATAATTTTAATAGCTGGATTCTAACATATTCTCATGTGGGTAAGCACAGAGCAGACGTGCTACAGAAGACATGGAGATGAGAGGATAGAGGGATTCCTTATCCTACTTTTATAGACAGTACAGTACTGCACAGAGAAATTGCCTTCAATGCCCTCTGCAGTAACAAGAAAACTGAGTGCCTGGTCTCCTACTTTCCCGAATTGCTAGATTAAGATTTTGTTTTCTGTTTCAGTTGTGTAGGAATTAGATTTAAGTCTTTGGTTTGCATTGCAGAAGAGGGAATCTGCGATGAAAGAAATATTGGCAGTGCTCCTTTATCCTTTTTTGTGCTGTTGGAATGAAGCCTTTCTAATTGTTAAGTTCTCAGGGAAAAAAATGCAGGATTCTCAGCATGCATTCAGGTCTGGGAAAAGGCCAAAGACAGGAATACCATGCCAGTTCAATGTCATCACTTACTGGCACTATGCCACAGCAGAAACTACACAGTTGAAGACTGCCTGTTACACCAGCAGTTCCTATTTTCTTGCTGGAAGGATGCTCATCTCGTATACTGAACCTGCTTTAGAAAAGCATTAACAACTCTAACCTTAGTATTTGTCCAAGTGGGAGGATGGAGAAAAAATAAAAATTGTTCTTCTATATGATCTCAGTGTTCTTCCTAGGGTGCTCCTGGGATCCTCAAGAGAAAAACAAAAGAATACCATTTCATGTATACTATATACACAGGTGAACCAAAGTATACATAAGGTAAGGACTACATCCAAGAGAAGCACTGAAGATGTCATTTATTCCAAACAACTCCGATGTGAAATCCAGGTGTGTCATTATCAAGAATGGAGGATACTCTAAACATCTTCATGCACTGGTGGCGTCACGCAGCCATCTGTTCTCCTGCCTAGAGGATATAGTCTGAGAGGCTGCTATCTGCACCAACGCTGGTGTTTGAACCCAGACCAGGAGTAACTCCTGAACTGGTCTGCACTTATTGTACATTGGTTCACATTAGGAACTGCTCACAGCACATATGTACATGCACACAGTGGCCTTCAAGTGAACCTGCCCCAAAAGATGAGGACTGGGTGTGCATTGGATGTTATTCAGCTGCTGAAAGGGGCTCCCTGCACACAGGCCAAAGCTCATGACAGTCCACAGGAAAACCCACCAAACTCCGTGCCTTCTGGCTCCCCTGTACCACACTTTTGCTCTGCAAACCTACTCCTTTAGGACTACAATTTGTCAAAAGACCCCAAGACACAAACCGCACAGCAGCTACTGGGATCTCACTCTTAAAAGCAGATGTTCAGAAGCAATAGAAGCCATACCTCTTGAAATCTTGAATTGTCTGTGATCCTCAGCCTCAAGCACATCCAGAGCCATGGCAGCTGCCTTCCTATAGAAGGGCTGAGTCACAAGTACTCCTCCCCCAAAGCAATGGTGTTTTGAGGAGCTTAAATATTCCCCAAGGAGATAGCCAGGAGATATATGTGGTAGCCAAGTGTTAAAGACTCTTCACTGAGGAGAGGCTGTGCTCTCTGCCTGGAAATAACTTGCAGTGCATCACACAGCAGAAGATATTAACCTGCTCAGCATTAGGAACCAAATCCAGAACTGGTACTCACAGATCACCTCTCTGCGATGCTGTTTAGCTAACACGATGTGGGACTCTAATGAAAATAAATCTATAAGCAGATACTACACCAGGGCCGTGCTTCCTACAGTCACTAACTACACAGTTAGTTTGTCCTGCATCACCTGTGAGCTGTCTGAAATATGTCTCCAAATTTGCTTTTGAGGCATTTACCTGCCTTTATGCACTGTGCAGGCAGTTTCACAACTTGCCTGAGGTTTTTGAATTCCCCTCCTGAAAGAAGATGCACAAAATTTAAGGAGCATAACTATTCTCAGACTTACTGGTGAATCTGGGCCGATGTAACAGGTCCAGAGGCAGAACCGAAAACTAGGACTGGAACTCAGGTAGTCAAAACATGCAAAACAATTCCTAAATTACTTTCTCAGGTGCGTAAGTCATAGACCAAGATGGGTGAAATAGAAACACACTACCTGCATTTCATGTCCACATAACAATCCACAAGAACAGATATTTTTAGGAAGTCAGACTATAATTTTGTTGTTCCTGTTGTTTACTACCACCACAATGACAGCCTTTAATTCAGTGATAATTTGAGTCAATAAGAGATTGCATATGTCAGCAACAGAGTGCAGATTGTGATCGTTATTCTTGACACACTGCTTGCAATATATAGCCTCCAAGGACACTTCTATCCAATGTCTTAACCTTCTTCAGTTGTGAATTACAGTCTAGGAATTTCATTACATGTTCATCTGTAAGGCTGCATATAACAGAGTGACTAACTCCACATCCCCCAGTAATAAGACTGAGAGAGTAATTAGGGTAATGTGTTAATGTATGGCCCTTGGAGGACCGTATGACAAATAATAAAAAAAAAAAAAGAGAGAGAATTATGGGAAAAGGAGTAATTGACAGCATTTCTTCCCACCCCTAGCCAGACAACATCTGTTCAAATTAGATTTTGTGAATTTGATACTATCTGAGCAGCAGTTCTGGTCCATAAGCCACCAATAACTCTTTTTCTTTCCTTTTCCCTTTTTTTAATGAAATAATCAACTCTAAAACAGATTCCTTGGAAAGAGATACGTGCAAATGGATTTTTTTTTTATGCCACCAGAGCTTTATTAAGATCAGTAAAATCAACATGGGTATAAGGAATTGCTCATTAAAAGCTGGAATCTCTATATTCTGCTCTTCCAAGAACTGAAATATTTCAAAGAAAAACATATTCCTTATTCATCTTTTCTCCCTGGTGACAAGTTGCTATTGGACACCTTATTTAATAGCTTTGCAGGAACTCCCTACAAAGAAGAGTGAGAAAATTTATCTCATCTGGAAATGGATTTTCTTTGAGTGGGAAGATCCACAAATCCAGCTCACTTGGCATGAGGATTATCATTCTGAGACAAGCTTAAACTGTCACATCCATCCAAACAAGTTTGATTGGGGCGTTTTTAGCCAGAATACATAGAAATAGAAGGGGTACCTTATAGTTTAACTCTCCTTGAGAACTATAATTATTCTTCTTTTCTTGTTAAAAAAGGGAATTTAAAGCAATAAGAACTTCTGTAATTTTGGCACTAAAATTCACAAAATGCAACTTAAAAATGCAACCATAAAATCTCCTGCATGAGTATTTGAATCTGAAATGCTGGCACATTTCTCCAACCCCTGTGCAATGCACTGTGTTCACAGCCATATAAGTGTAAAAGAACAGCTATACCAGGGAGGATGAAAGATCCACCCACTCAGCATGCAAGTGGGGAGTATCTACAGATAACATACAGAGTAACATTTCCTCTGTATTATCTTTAGAAAAATCAGGAAACTAAGGGCAATTAAAATCGTCTTCATCACATGCTGCCAACAAAATTAAAGTAAGCTGTGACCTGGCCATTTGCATTCCATGAGCAGAAAAATAGGAGCCAAAATTAGTCATTACACATCCTGAATTAGTTGGTCACATCTAAAACTATTTCAGCCGATGAAATTATTTCCAGATTGTTTCTTCTTTAATTAATAATTACACATCACAAAGTAAATTTGTTTTTCTATGTTTAGCTGCAAGTTAGAAAACTTCTCAGATGTCTGTAATCTTAGATCAACTTTTAAAGACAAGGATAGTTTCTTTTAGCAGCTTTCACAAGAATTATTTTCCCTTCTGTGCTAATCCAGAACAGCAAATCAATACCACAAAGCGTTTGTTATGCCTCCTTTCGCAGCAGAACAGCAAGCTGTTGATGATTTGCTTTTTGTAAATGGCTCATTATATTACCAGAGAAGTCATGTATTGTCTGTCTCTGGAATCACTCTGCCTTTAGGATTTTTTCCCCTTAATGAAGCATAGTAGCTCTTGAAGCTAGTAGTTAGAAGAAAGTTTGTTTTATGGAAAAAATTCTGAAAATTTACACATGATTTCATATATATGGCATCTTTGTCATGCTAGGATTGAAAATACTCCCCCACAGCTACTGATGAGAGTGCTCAGCTTTTTTTACGCTATTCAGTTATTCATTTTTTATGCTAAATAAGGAATGCCATATAACAATAAAAATTAAAAATAAAAATTAAGGAAACATGCAGTAATCCATCCTCAGTCGAGATAGCTAATGAAAACTGGGATTCATCAAATTGTGCTGATATAAGAGACTAACTGCACCCAGAACACATTTATGTACCGCTCTGGCAACAGATAAATATACAGTCTTTCTTATAATTAGAAAATCTGTCTCTCCTCATTTGATTCGATGAGGCATAAACATGAATAAAATGTAGCTGCATGTTGCATACACTGACTTACAAGTTCACTAAACAGAAAGAACACAGAACGATCATTTCAGTTGGCAATGAAGGGGGAACCCCAACCAAATACATACGTACTTAAAAGGGCACAAGTGATTAGACTTCTCCTTCTGCTGGTCACTATACAAGCAGCACCCCAGAAAAACAGGCATTTTTTTAAAGGGGATTTCAGAAACATGGGCATAAAGTCAATCTGCTGCAAAAGAATGTGGCAATGGCAAGGATAACAAGTGCTCTGCAGGTGAAAAGCTAGAAAGGGAGTGGCAGAGCCATCATTTGGAAATACATGGAAAATGGGAAGGCTTCTCTGCTACCACAACCTGTGTTGGAGTCAGGGATGGAAGAGAAAGCAGCAGCTGAATTGCCCCAGCGCCAAAAATTGAAGCACAGGATCTGTGTAAAAACATTTGGCAATTTAAGTTGTAACTGCTTAGGGGGCACAATGTGGCTGCCCCTCCTCTTCTGCCTGTTGCCCTGCTTTACCAAGCTGTCAGAAAGAAATACAGGAACTGCACGTAGATGGCTCTTACTGGCTCTCTGTTCTATCCCTTTTCCTGCTTCTCTGTGTTTATCTGCCCGTCCCTCCCCCTCCTCCTCCTGCAAGTTTTATTTCTTGGCTCTGCCCATGCACTGAGATTATTTTTCATTCAGTTGCACTGAAAAGGCAGGATATTTGTAATGCTCAGGCTCAGGTGGGTATGAAAGAGTAAATGAAGCTGGAGGCGGTCTGTGCAAAAACCTGAGAATTTCTATTATAGATCTTATTGTTAGGAACAATAAAGAGAAACTCTTTTTTCCCTTTAATGAAAAGGGGAGGGGGGGAAGCAATTGGAGATATATTACACTTAAATTTGCAGCAAGTAGACAAGGAAGAAGAAATATTTTAAAAAATTATAAAGGACAAACAAAAATGGGGCTGCTGTTCCATCATCCATGGCAAATGGAGCCCCATTCTCTCTTATGCTTACAGACCTTAGGGGAAAAAACACTTATTTGACCAAATGACCATCAGAGCACAGGCAGATGCCACAGTGGTGAGCCCGGCTGGGCCAGGGCTCATCACCAGGGTCAGTCACAGCCATTCCTGGCTTAAAAGTCAGACCCTGAGCCAGAGCAGAGCTCAAGGGTCCATCTTAAAAGCAGGAAACCTCTACGTGCAACCTCCTCCCACCCTTGTGAATGTGCTTTGGGGTTTTTTCAGCAGCCTGCCTGGAAGAACCACAGACCAGGTCTTTATTTCTCCATCTTTGGGACAGTGTGGCCTCAGGGAGAGCAGCCATAGGACCAATGGCTGAAGAGCAGCTGTATTGATTTACAGTGCTCCAGCACACACCCTGCCAAACCTGTAACCCAAAGACAAGTCTAACTCTTTTTACTGCCTCACATTCAATTCTACTCTTTTTATTTCCATCAGGAATACTCTGGAGGTTTACATCTGTAGCTCAGGCTTGAAGCTACCTTTGGCAAACTTCTGCCAGGATGAGGGCTGTTCCTGTGGCAAAGCTGGTGAGAGCAGGGACATGGACTTGATGACAGGGGAAGAAGAAGTGGCAAAAGCTTCCTCTCATATTCCTAGATGCAGGCTGCAACAAAGCCATTTCTGGGCTTGTGGCAGGCACTTGACTGCTTTGCAGTGCCTAGATAAATTAGGTTTGACAACACCTGGTCCAGAGTAACTTCCAGTAAACAAGCAGTACAATACAGCCGGTATGTTTTTTGCAATATATAATTCAAATTTTGAATTACACAATGGAAGATTTCTCTGCAGCGTTATTACCATCTAAAAGCCCCAGCAAAACCAGAAAAACACCTTTTTCTCTTGTCTGTATCAAGGCTTGGTTCAAACCACTGCTAACCTTAGGAAGAAGAAAAGCTTATTAAAGAATGTTATGGCAAAGTACGTGCTACAAAACTGTAGCTGAGATTTCTCATGACAGACAGGGAGGTTCTAGTGTTGAACCATCAGACCAGAAATCAAGGTCTGAGCTGGGGTTTAAGATCTGACTCCTGTCTGGTTTTGTGGCAGCTAGTATTTTTTCTATGCTTTTTATTTCTGCCACAGTACCCGTCTATGTCTCCCGATGAGAAAAACAGATTTGATACTTCCTTTTTGTGCTTTCTTTTAGAAGTGCTTTATAAAGAGAGTAGTTTCTGGTTAGCACATCTTCTCATGTGTTTCATCAAGTGTATTCTCATTAAATGAGTTATAAAACTATGGGTCAAACTTTGTCTTTTAGAGAGTCCTTGACACCAAAGTTTGTTAACTGATCCACTGAGGAATAAGAAGTGGAATGTTACCTAAAGTAGTATTTCTGAAACTGCAAAATACCTCCCAGCTGACTGATTATGCAGGTGACTGTTGTTCCACATGTAAAACTGTTACATGTTACAGAAACGGGAAAAATCTGAAGTCACATCCTTAAGGAGGAACATATGAAAAACAGGGTATGACTCTCCTCTCCTTAACTGAAAGAGAAACTAAAATTTTAGGTTTTATCAAAACCAGATACAGTGTTGTTCCAGCTCTTTAGAAAACTTTGAAAGGAAGTGTTGTAACTTTTCACTTTGGCAATAAAGATAACTTCATGCTTTTCTTTGGCATCAAACTTTTTACCAAGTTTCATCTGAGTTGACAAGAGTACTTAATTGTTCCAAGCGTTCCAGTTTGAGGAGGCAAATCTACCATTTCTATGTTAGATTTCTATAGCAGATTTCTACCATTCCGTTTCCATGTCAGCAGTAGATTAACCTAAAACTGAGCTAACTGCTCTATTAGTAATTCTGAAGCAAAGCTAATCAATCGCTGGGGCACAGGACAAAACAGCCATGTCATATTTTTCTCCAAGATAGAGCACAGTTCAAATATGAAGTACAAGTTTGATGAAGGAATTACAAGGTAAGATGTTATGGCCTGACTTATACAGGAGATAAAATACAATTATATTGCTTCATTTGATTTCTCCCTCTCGAAGCTTCTGTTAACTGAGTCTTTCACAAAAGGCAATGCCATGCCAATATAAATTAAGAGTACCCATGGCAGGGAAATATTCTAGAACATAAGAATGCCACTGTTTCCATTTCACTAGCTAGTTGAAGGCAAGCACTAGAAAGCATGATTTTTAAACTACATGGCAACCTGTTGACAAACATGAGAACCTGTTGGCATGTATGAACGAATACATTGTCTTTCTGGCACATAATGTGTCAGGGGAGATTTAGACTGGACATTAGGCGGAACTTTTTCACAGAGAGGGTGATCTCTCAGTGGAATGGGCTACCCAAGGAGGTGGTGGAGTCACCGTCCCTAGAGGTGTTTAAGAAAAGGTTGGATGAAGTTCTTGGTGGGGTGGCATGACCTGGATATTAGGGTAGTGTGTTATAGGTAGGATGATGTGTTGGTAGTAGGATGGCAACAGGTCAGGTTAGGTAACAGGTTTGACTAGATTAGATTAGGTAACAGGTGATAGGTTGGACTTGATGATCTCTATGGTCTTTTCCAACCTTACTGATTCTGTGATTCTGTGATAATAGCCCTAGAGACACACACCAAGGATTTAAAAGTATACCATGCTAAGGGAATTTAAATTAAAATAAAATAAATACAGTAATCCAGGGAGACAAGTTCATTAGAGTAGATTCAAAAAAACAAGATAAATGCATTCAGAGGGCATGTGGTATACTGTTTATTTATTTACTATTGTGACTTCAGACTATAGAGCATCTCTGATAATGTCAGTTGCAAATGACATCAGCAGAAGTGTTTACAGCCACTCAGGAGGTTTAGGAGGGAAATTAACTTGCTTTTTACCACTGGCAGAGTACTACAAACATTATTCTTGAATACCTCTTCAGGAAGCAGTATTCAAACTTAGCAGTCAGATTTAGAACAGAAAGCATCTCTGCACCTAAGTGCAAGTGAGTGCCATGAACTGCAAGGCTAGATCTGTAATGACTGCCATTAGATCCACACAGTCATTTACCCCTCTGCAGCATTTTCTCTTTTATTTAGGGCAATTACCATAAAATATAGTCATTAAAAAAGCTATGCTTAATGTTAGGTCAAGGATGTCCCATAATGTGTTTCAAAGTTTAAGCGTCCATACATTGAGGTTATTTACCACAAAGGTTACTCAAGATCTGTGTGACTGTTCTCTTACCCTGGTATCAGTGAAAAGCAGCTCTATCTCAGCTAGATAAGTTGCTAGTTAGGACTTTGTACTGAGGAATTTTATTTTTGCAGGATTTAAAACATTTCATTTAACATTTTGGTACTTAACTCCAGGGGTTGATTTCGATTTCTTCTCGTGGGGAAGGAATTTAATTTATGACACGCCACTTATTAGTATGTGTTGAAAAGTTTCTAGCAGGGAGGCTAAGATAATTTCACGAGTCAATGGCCGATGCATGCGAGGACTGTATTTCCTCAGGTTTTACCGTTGTGGAGTGGAAAAAGCTATTTATAACGCTGCCCAGGAGGTGGCAGGAGAGGTTAACCAAAGCTTGAGGGATCCCTTTGCTGTCAGGCTGTAATGCAGGAACAGGAACCGTCCCCCACTAATTCCTAGGACCACTAAGAGTTGAGGAGCAAAACAGTCACCATAAGGAAAGGTGATAAAGTCTAGATCATGCACGGATTACTGAAAAATAGAAAAGCCTCTTACTGAATTTCTTGACTGCAATGTCTATGCAAGTATTTCACGCAGTTATAAACACAATCCATTTTTTAAGGAAATTTGATTTACAACAGTATTCCAACACTAATTAACACCTAGAGGACAATTTCATTTTTATTCCTATTTCATTTCTGTTTCATTCTACAGAAAGTACTTTTGCAATACTCGATTTACCAGAAAGGCAACAACTTTAAGGAATTCAGTGGCAAAAAGAAATAGAAAAAAAAAATAAAAAAAATCAGTGACCCAAGTGAAAACCATCTACCACTGATGTTCACACTTTGTAGCTGGAACAACGGAATACCAAGTATTTTTATTGAGAAACCTCATTAGTACTTTCATATTTAGCCATATTGCAATAAGAAAGCCCAGGACACAGCACTAGATTTTGTACAGAAAAGTCAGTCCCTAATTTGAGTTAAAAATAAAAAGAATGACTAATGTAAAAATCAGCCTCTGCCCATATTTCCTAGAATCTGTGCTTTGTTCATCCTCTTTTAATTATTTTGAACTCCATTTGTCACTCAGTTCATGTTCCTTTTCTTTTATAACCACTGTGCACAGGAAAAGGATCAGTCTCTCAGGAATTACATATTGGTTAAGCAGCAGCTATTAATTAAAATGAATCAAAGTTTTCTGGCTTTGCAACAATTATTAAATGATATTCACATCATTTTGTTTCGGCAGAACAAATAATAAATTTAGCAAAATTATGCAGATTTAGCCAAAATACAAGCCTTAAGAGAATAATATGCAGAAAAATATCTTTCATGCATTAGTGATTCATGAAAATGGACAGCCTGGGATGAGAATGCCTCACACTATTATTTACTCAGACATTTAAGTGATATTTATTTTTGTTTCTAGAAGCTCAGCTACCACAATATGCAAGTTACAGCTGAAGAAGAGGCATGAAAGCAAACATGTTCTCATTTTTATATATGCAGCACAGAAAACAGCTATCCCCAACATTCAGTAAGCATTTTAGGAAGCCAAAAACTTTAGCAAGTGTCAAGCTTCGATGACAGCAGTGCCAGAGACAGCCTGTGACAGAGTTTTACTGCCGGCTCACTTCTGCTTTGGTGCAGAAGATTTCTTAGATGATAGTGTCTTAGTAACTAGGAACCTTCACTCAAGTTAAACAATGGAAAATTAGCCTGCAGTACATTTTCTCATAATTTCCCCTCATATTTTCAGCTTGGGGGGAAAAATAAAATTAAGTAAAGGCATTTTTTTCAGAAACACAAGATTTTGTGGAGAAGATATCAGGACTTTTCTGGCTGATTTGGGTTCTTTGTAGTGTAGTTTACTGAACTTGCCAAATCACCCACTAACCTGTTAAATGAACATCTGTCACTGCAGAATGGCTAAAAGATGGAATGCAGTGTTAGAGACCATGCACATATATATGACGGCAGGGTCAATTTTCTCCATAAAACAACAGATCCAGCAGGCAATATGCAGCTTGAAAACATGAAGGCAGCAGTGGGTACAACAGTTCAGGCTTCATCTCATTCAATATTGGCTATTCATACCAGGACACAGGAGAAAAGGTCACGGTCATCATATGTGCCTACATGGGCAGAAGCACTGGGTGTGACAAGACCATGAAGGTAGGAGACACAAGTCTAAACAAAGCAGAGCATCCAGACATCTTCCCAATTCCTCAACTCTATGAATGCTTCACAGCCTAAGAGAAAACTCAGTGCTCAGCACACGTGAGAGGGAAAAAAAAAAAAAAAGGAGAGGTAGAGAAGCCAGAAATAGTGGCAAGTGTGGCATCCAGAGCACTAGTAGTAACTTCCTTTCTCTAGCTCATCTCCATCTTCATATCATCAGATACTTCCTAGCGTTTTATTACATCATTCATACTTTGCTTCTAACCACCTGGATTTCATTCTCTCATTAGTACTATTTTGACGAGTGATACCATGAAGCATTGGAAGTGTCAGATTTGCAGTTACAGAGCAACGCACAAAGATGTGTTTGTCATTTACTGACTGCTTACAGTGCAGGCCTTTGATCCTAACCAAAGGCAAAGTTATTACTTGTGTAAACATAAAGATCTTGGGGTTATCCCTTCCATGAATTTACTAAAGATCCTTAGGAAGGCAAGAGCTCAGCTTCATACTATACTGCTTTCGTCTCCTAAGGACACCAGTAGGCTAAATTCAGTTCCAAAGGGAAGGAAGGCCACAAAGTATTTGATTTATTTTTTTTCAAAAACAGAAAGAAAATACTGACTTTTGAAGATTTTCTTCACTTGTATCAGAATTGAGTACTACAGGGTAAACGGCTTTCCTTTGCCATTAACTTTAAAAGCCTGCAATTTTAGCACTCCACCACAGCCAAGAGGTTATAAATTTATATCTCTGTTCTGCAGAGAAGCAATGGCCTCATCTCAAGTTCTCCTCTGGTCATTAGAGATCTCTGTGCAGCTCCTCCTTGGATAGGTACTCAACAAATCATACCAAGCTCAGCTAATTTCCCTCTCAAACAGGGTAACAAGCGGTTAGAAATTTTCTGTAGAAGCCTGGACGAGGTAAGACAGCGTCCTTACTTCTGAAAACAGACTACCGTAATAAAGACTTCTGAAAGATTCAAGTAACACTAAGAAGTACTTGGGAGGCAGGATGGGGTGGGGAAAAGCCTCAAAATGCAATGCAAAACATGAAAATTTCTCCAAATGACAAGCATGGGGAATTGTGTTTGAGCAAAGACAAGCAAGGGCACAAAACACTACAGGAAACTTGTCAGGGAAATGCGTTGCTGAAGACGACCTGGAATTCACAGAATCACAGAATAT
>WEKX01021904.1:9818-56818 GCA_013390025.1 Pitta sordida | reverse complement strand
CCCTGTGGCACTCCACTAGTGACCAGCCGTCAGATAGATGTGGCACCGATTACCAACACTCTTTGAACATGTCCATCCAACCAATTCCTAACCCAACAAAGGATGCTCCCATCCAATCCATACCCTGAGAGTTTCTTCTGAAGCTTACCATGGGAAACCATGTCAAAGGCTTTGCTAAGTCCGAGTACACAACATCCACGGCCTGTCTATCATCAACCAGGCGAGTTACCAGGTCAGTGAGTCCTGCCAGCCCTTTTGCCTTTATTTGATAGATTCTGCCCTCCATAGTCTAGCAATCCAGGTTTGGCAAAGGATGCCACATGATCATAGAACCCAATATTATTCTGGTGATATCTGTCCCTAAGCTATTTGTTAATAGCAAGAGTTCTCTTATTCCTTTCAGGTTCTTACCCTGCCACTACAGGGACCAAGCAAAAAACTACCTGCATTCCTGCTCCGCTGTTCAAATGACCAAGCTCCTTAAATTCCTTCCTAATTTCTCTGGCTCCCCTCTTGTTGATCTCATCACTGCCGGTTTGGACGACCAGCAGAGGATAATAATCAGAAGGTTGAATTAGTTCAGGCAACCTCTCCAAAATATCCCGTACCTGAGCCCCAGGGAGACAGCAGACTTTCCTGTGGGATGGGTCTAGTCAATAGGTAGGTCCTTCTGTTCCCCTCAGAAGGGAGTCCCTGACAACCACTCCCCTCCTTTTCTTTTTGACACTGGAGGTTCTGATTTGTTTGGTGGAAGAGGTAGTTCCTAGTGATTTACTAAGTGGAGTGCCTCCTTCCATATCATCATCCTGATCCCCAAAATCCAGGACCCAGAACCTGTTCTGCAGGGGCAACTCAAAAAGTGGCATCTGAAAGGATGGTGGTGGACAGGAGAGAGATACTTCACCTCTACGGAAGGAGACTTGTTCCCATTCCCCCTCATCTTCTGGGTTCCTTTCTTCTACCTCATGATGGGGAATGTGAGGTCCATAAGACTCCTCTGGCTCTCGAGTGTCTCTAAATTTTGGAAGGGCACAGGTCCTCTGTTCTATTTCCCTTTCACTATCTTAAACACTCCTCAGCCTTTCAACCTCTTCCTTCAGCTCTGCTATCATGTTGAGTAGATCATCTACCAGCTCACATGGGACACAGGTGTTTTGCAGGCTGTCCTCCTGTTAGGCCATTGAGCTCAGGCATTCCCTGTAGCCAGAGTCTGGACAACCACATCCATTGACAAGGAGGTTGTTATCTTTGAGGGATAAACAATTGATACATATTTATATAATGTGTCAGTTTTCTCAAGAACTCTACAGAGTTCTTTTGTGAAGGAAAATATCTTTTTTGTATCAGATTTTTTTCTGAATACATTGCATACGAAATAATCATAATAAAATATGTACATTTGGCCGTCTTGCACTTTGCACACCCATATTGTGGCTGCACATCTTAGCAGCATGATTTTTCAGCAATTAAGGAGGTCTGCTTCAGGACTGCACATGCACGACCCAACAGGCATGAATATTCAAATCAGACAGTAATGAATATTCAAATCAACCCCCACACCGTGCCGCACAGACCACGGGTGCACTGCTCTGCTCGTGGGGAGCCTCACTGGCCCTGCTCTGCCTCTCCACTCTGGGCAACCCTGGCCCTTCCCCCCACCCTCGGCTCCACTCCGGGCCACCCCAGCCCCCTCAACTCCTATCGGTCCTGCTCCGGACTGCCCTGCCCCTCCCGCCCTCCCCTCAGCTCCGCTCCATGCCACCCCGGCCCCCCTCTTTCCCCTCGGGGCAGCCAGGACATCAGTGAGGGTGGTTTCCCTGCACCAGTGTCCCAGGTTGAGCAGAAAAGTGTTTTTTCCCGGCATGGGGTGTCTGCAGGCACCAGGAAGCACTGACACAAACACCAATACATAACAAGGCAGTGCTAAAACAGCGCTGGTGTGCTGGGGTGGGTGTTTGAGGGTACGGGGCAAATTTGCATATTAATGAGCTGCCAATCAATGTGGAAGGCGGGCTTTGCAAGACATGAATAAGACCACAGTACCGTGGTATAGGAGATCTGACTGTATAGCACACAGTTCTAAGTTCAAATAATCAATTTTCAGTTTATTATTTTTGAACTAAAACTGGAGATTCGATGCACTGGTGGATAAATAAATAACAAAATAGTTGATATTCCTCGTTGGCCCTAGTCTAGGTAGTCATCCATTTCCAAGTGCACTTTATTGGAAAAAGGGATTGAAATTCCTTCAGTCTAGATGTACGCTTCCAGTATAAAAATCCTAAACTGACAAAGATAGGAAAGAAATAAAGGGAGCTGACTTGCTCAGAATACTGAAGATGAAAAATGGAAATATTTCCCAATGTACTACCTTATAGTTGCCTTCCTGACCAATAAGAATTTCTCCATGGGAAGGCAGTGAAATGACTTCCAGAGAGGGAAGACTCCTAATTCTCACTTCAGAACACCTTGTGTAGACTTTCCAATTAACCAGATAATTTTCCTACATTTATTTTTTCTCACCAATATCGATGTTTTTTTCAGAGAACCAAATTAAAAGTGGGAGACTAACATTTTTGTGAGTAATTTGGATTTTAGAGCTGATGAAAAGACTGTTGGAACTATCTTGGAGAGAAGAATTTACTCCCTAGACTGCTGAAATCAAAGAGTATGAGATAATATGTAGCAAATTTAGACATCTTGTGCAATACAGTCAGCCCCAGGAACTCACGGGCCATTGGGTCTGCCTGGATTCCCACAAGTTCCAGAATCCTTGAGGATAGCAAACATATGAGTATTCAAGTAGGCCATGCCCATAGCCATGCCCTCTCCATGACTAAGGTCTGGAGGGTGGTCCTGAGAGCACGGTTCCCTCTGTAGTGCCTCATTAAGGCAGAGGAAAAGCCTTTTGCTGCTTTGTAGCTGTGGAATCTCAGCTCCCGAGAGGGAGCTGCATTTCTGAGTAGAGATACCCCGCAGCAGCCAGCATACCTGGGAGCCTTGAAGCTGGTGTCTGCCTCCTCAGTGGATCCGGCAGGCATGGAGGGTCCTGCCACTGTCCTTTCCCTGACGTGTCTGTGCTGGGTTTTATTGGAGTTTCTGGTTGCTGGTGTATCTCTTGTGTTCAAACACGGCAGAGGTGGCACATTGCTCCAGAGCAGGACCCTGGGGGAGGCTTCAGGAAAGGAGTCACTGTTGGGTGGGGTGGTGCGTGGGTACCGTGGTGCTCCACGATGGGAGTGATAGCTGAACCGGCTGGGACAGTCCCTACTGTTCAAAAGGGTGCTCCACGATGGGAGTGATAGCTGAACCGGCTCTGTGACACAGGCAAGGCTGTGACACACGTGCTGCTGTTTTGTTTGGGGAAAAAGTTTTGTTTGGGGTTTCTTTTTCTGGGACTGCCAGAGCCCTGAGCGAACCTTTCGACTTTCTGGCATGGGTGGCAGTGTGAGCAGACAGAACTGAGTTGGGGTGCAGAGCCAGGACAGCAGCAGAGATTTGCTCCCGGTTCACTGCCTAGCAACTGGACAATCAGCTGTGTTCGCAGATGTGAGGGCTTTAGTCGCCTTCACAATGGCTGTGTCCCTGCTGGTGACTCTGACCTCCCTTTAACCCATAACAACAGAAGGGAGGGCAAAAGGTGAAATGGCTTGGCACAGGAGGGGTTTCCCCTTTGGAGCAACCCACTGCAATGGGAGCAGACCAGCAGTGTGGCAGTATCAAGTCTTTCAGGATAGAAGCCATATGTCTGCCCATCATGTCATAGGCTTTGTTAGCCCCCCACTCAACCCAAGTGGATAAACAGGCAGGGGGGACACCACAGCCATGATGGAGATGGAGTGGGCAGCCTGTCCCAGGGACCCTGGCTTTGGCAGGATGAGCTGGTGGCAGAACCGGGACCTATCTGGATGCTCGTAGCAACTGGTCCGTCCATCCCTGCAGGGGAAAGCCTGTCCCGGGCACAGTAACCATGTTGCCGCCCAGCTCACGCCTAATTTACATATCCATTAACACCACCACTGAGCATCATCAAGCCACAAAGGGTTTTCGACTCTGAAAAGCATGGTGCTGCTTTTCCCACTGGGTGTGGTGGTTTTTCGGAGGCTTTTTTGGTTGATTTCCTTCTCCTCCACTGCCCCTCGGAGTGATTGAGTTTATGGAAGCTGGCCCTCCATAGGCCAACAGCTGCATGCAACCAGACCAGCACTGCGGGCCAGGGGAAGCTGACCATCACTGCTTCTCCCTGGCTCACTTCTTGCCCCATCCCTGGCAAGAGGCAGCCAGGACCCACCTCCCTGCCTCCCTCCGGGGCTGTCCACAGTTGTGTGGGCGGGTGGCAGGTGTGCAGACGAAAGAGCTGGTGGCTCTCTGTGATCTGCTCCTCAGAGATGTGTGGGGCAGGGGCAGATGGGCTAGAGGAGCCGGTGCAGCATCAGAGGACAGATGCGTCCCATGTTGGGATTGCCCGTAGCCCTGCTCGTTCATGTGCCTGCTGCCCCAGCCCACAGCCTTTTCCTCTCTCCTACCCTCCCTCCGCACCTCCTCTGCCCCACACATTCTAGAAGGGACCCCCAAGGCCTGTCTGGTATTGACTGTTTCTGTGTTTCTGACACGTACATCTATGTACAAAAGAGGAAGATATGCCGCATTCATCGTCATGGTTACTGAATTACCTTCCCATTTTTCTGGCTGGGAGTTTCTATCACATGAAATCTAATGGTTACACCATCCAGACTGAATTTGGGAAAATGCAAACATAATTTTTTAATAGACAATGTGTTGATTTATAGTAAGGAAATGAGGCAGCTGAAGGTGAGGGAGGGATGGAATGGAGATGAGGAAGGGAGGGATGACAACGAATTGTCCCTTGCTCTTATATATTGTCATGCCTCAGTGCATTGCGGCTTCTCCATTGTGGCCTCGCAGGTTTGTGAGAAATTTTCCCCATGAATCTGCCTCAGTAATTCTCGGATCTTCCCGATCGACACATGCGCTGTGCCTCTGCTTTGCTGAGGGGTGATGTCAGCACTCCTTGTGGAGTGAAACTGGCCTGGCCTTGCGGGGAGAGCATGTGATGCCTACCACTTGCTGTGGCATTTAGAGTCTGGCAATGTCATGACCCCCTGCTCCTGTGTGTCTCCATGCCCTGTCCCTACAATGGAAGGCTTACCCTCCCTTATGAGTGCTGTGAAGGTTCCATGGCATTTATAGTCCCGTGGCACCATGCCATGGTCCCTGCTCCACACCTGTGTGGCTTGATGGTCATGCCATCCCCTGTTACTCCAAGCCCAGCTGGGGGACTGACCCCCACCAGGCATGTGTTACTGTTTCCATGGCTACAGGCGGGGAAGGCAATGCGGTCTGTGCCCAGGAACTACGTGCCCAGCACACCTGGTGATGATGTAACCCCAGGGAATGTGTCTCCGAAAAGTGGGGCTGGGCTGGCTGCTGCCGCGGTGGGGCAAATGCTGTGTGCTGGGATGGTGCAGCAGCAGGATGTGTCCAAACTGCTGCCACAGCTACTGCACCAGAAGGAGACTTCTGTTCCCCCACACCCTCCCCCTGCTGCAGCAGAGGGAAGCAGTGTTCTGCTGAGTACATACGGTCAGTGCTCCCACTCCTGGGACTGGCGGATATTAAAGGGAAAGAAACTCTGACACCGATGCCACATCCCATCATAAGGGGCCCCGGGTGTCGCAGGTTGCAAAGTTAAGGTTTCTCAGGCTCCAAGAGTGCCGACCAGAGCCCAGGGCCACCCCTTCCGTGCTTCTGTCCCAGAGCTTCCCCAGTGCGGAGGCAGTGCAAGCATGCACAGTAGCAGCAGCCTGGAGGCAGCTGCGGAAGCAGCAGCTTGGCTGAAGAGAAGCCCAAGGATTCTCTGAGGGTCTCCACAGGCAGAGAGGGCTCAGAAATGTTTCCCTTTGCTCCCCTGTGCTGTAAGACCCAGTAGGGAGGAGCGGAAAACACTCCTTAGAGCTCCTGATTGGCTGGGGGTGGGACGACGGGCATGGCCTGTATGCATATTAATGACCTCCGTGTGTTTGCGAATTAGATGTTTCACAACACCCTTGGGAGATCCATTCCTTGCAAAGTTGGAGTTATGACTGTACTACAGATTAGAGGTATAGTGAGTTGTGAATAAATGAGCTGAATGAACAATGGGGTTGAGGTTGACTCAATATTACTCCAATTAGCAAAGAATCTGCACCCATAAGCCAAAGATTGCCAGCAGAATGTTGGAAATGGGCTGAGATAATCACCTCAACTGACAAAAGTGAAGGCTAGTCAATGATCTCCCACAAAGGAAACCTCCAAGCAGAAACTAGGTGAGTTTTTGATGGATACTAGGCAGGGTTTATGTTAACGAGTTCTTGGAACTGATCTACATGAACACCACCTTTTACCAGAAAACTAATGTTTAGTAATGAACACTTATGCATATATAACTCACCCGTTAAATATTGTAATTCACCTGTTGAATATTGTAAAACTCTGTAACATTTAAGGCACTGCCAAAACAGCAGTAAGCAAGCAAGTTTGGTAAGGATTTACCCTCCTTGCTTCGCAGCTCTGTTAATAAACATACCTATCTCAAAACTCCTTCAAGATGTTTCCTTCCACACGTCAATCCCTAAGTGAGATAATCCAGGAAGAAAGCCTCCTCTTTTTGTGCTTGGAGTCCTTAAACTGAAGAAGTGAGAGGAATACAAAACACAAGCACATTTGCAAATTTTTTAAGTTTTCAAGCAGAGCAGCAAAAATACATTTCCAGCTGAAATGAACTAGTCAGCCAGGTGGAAAAAGCTTTTGGGTAGAAATTGAGAGAAATGTCAGAAACCTGTTAGTTTATTTGCCTAATAACTCTTCCCCCATAATGATGACTGAAAGTCAAAAGAGGAAGTGGAGTCCCAGGGGTGGCGAGTTTTCTTTTTGTCTGATGGTATATGCTGGTTTCTTAGGGTAGAATAATTTATATTTAAAACTTGTCTTAAAATTTGTCTTAAAAACGAGGAGAATGAGAAAACTGGAGGAACTTGTAGAGTAGCAAAAAAGACAAACAGAAGTTGTCATCTTTGTTCAGAGTGACATTTAGCACCTTGCTGCTTTGGAATGCAAGTGTTGCTTTGGGCATTGTAGCCTCCAGGGGCACTTCAGAGCATTTGGAATTCATCAAGATCAGCAACCAATGCAGGGAATCATGGTCTATGTTCTATCCTTCAAAAGCATAGAGTACCTTATCCAGAATAGGTACTTAACTCCTGTCAGGATTTATTACCATCTCAGTTTGCAGGCCTGCTGAATTATAAATCAAACAAGATTAGAAAAATCCACTATATGACTTAAACTACAACCTGTGCCATGAAAAGGGCATATGTTCAAAGTCTTCCAGACTTGTTTCTCTGAGTTAATATGTTGCTAGTTCATCTACTAAATAAAAAACAACCAACCAACCAACTAAACCTCAAAAACCAAAAAAAGCCTGAACCAAGTTCCATCTTGCCTAATACAGTCAGGTCTCCTATACCACAGTACCAGCAGTCTTGCCCCTTACTTGCGAAGCCCTCAGTCTGTGTAGAATGGCAGCTCATTAATATGTAAATTTGCCCTGCACCCTCACACTGCCCCCCCGTGCTCCAGCACTGTTTTGGCACTGCCCAACTGTGCATCAATGTTCACGTCAGTGCTTCCCGGTGCCCATCGCCACCCCATGCTGGGAAAAAACCCTTTTCCACTTGATCGGGGATGTGGGTGCAGGGGAGCCACCTGTGCCACTGTCCCGGTGTCCCTCTGGGTGGGTAGACGTGGTGCCTCCATACTCGGGGTAGACATCTACCCTGAGAAAGTCTCAGACACCACGTCTAACCGGAGAGTGTGTGAATCTTTCATAACAGCATGAGGCCTCCTCACTCAGAGCCAGGCTGCTGCAGGAGCTGAGCCGAGCTGTGGGTGGCTGCAGGGGGGGGAACATTTGCATATTCATGACTGCCTACTTTAAATATTCATGCATGTCAGGTCACGCATGTGCAGTTGGGAAACGGGCCTCCTTAATCACTGAAAAATCAAGGCACTAAGACAGGAATCCACAATATGAGGGGCGCAAAGTGGAAGGGGGTTGACTGTATATACATTTGGATCTCCTATAACGTGGAACCGTGGTTTTAATTGGGATAATTGAGATAGGTATAACCTGACTTCCATGCTGAATGGTGGCCGCGCCATTACCTGCACCGCTGCTCATGCTGCCAGTGCTGCCCCCGCTGCCGCCCAAGCCACCACTGCCTCCTGGGTCGCCGCCCAGGCTGCTGCCAACACCCCCACCCCCGCCGTGGCAACAGGTCACGCATGCGCAGTAGTGAAAAACAGGTCTCCTACATCGTTAAAAAATCATGCTGCTAAGATCTGAAGCCGCAATATGCGGGGCGTGAAGTGCAAGAGGGCCGAATGTAAATCAAGTATTTTTAACAATTTTTCCTAAGTCATCTATCATCTCTCAAATTTTCTGATTTATCTCTATTCTCTTAAACAAAATTCTTATTGTTTAAGAGAGAGTCATAAATATTAAGCTCAAGGAACACATAGCATCACATATGATCTAAATTTCGGTGCTTTGCAATCACATTTCAAATTGGAATATAACATAAATAAAAATAAAGATTCAGATAGTCATGTAGACAGGTACATTATCTCTAATCATAATCTGCTCACTGCAGCTCAGTGGGTCAGAAAGTCTCTCCCATTTTCCTATATGAGTCAGTACATGTTTGACAAAGCAGTATCTCCACTAATATTCCCCTACCATATTTCAAAGACATGACTTGAGAACAGTTTGTCCCATGAACACCAGAGACTTTAAGACATAAAAGATATACCTGCTTCTTTTCACTATCTCTATGACTCCACTAAGGGAAGTAGTGCTGTGCCTTGCCATGGGATTACATGTCAAGAGTTATTGTCTTGAAAAATACATTTTTAGATTTCACTCATATTCATCTGCCATTACTGTTGGTAAAGTGAAAAAGCCATCAGAGTACTGGTCAAGCCTTCAAAAACTGTAAATGCCATCAGCTTCTGAAGAAGATATTTAGCTGTACTTGGGAGCATACACTGATCTCTAGGATCACTTTTCAGCTCTTCATTTGTCCTCTGAATTAGCCAAAATCCTGCTGACTTCTGCCTTACAAGGCACCTAGCAATGTTTTACAGATGTGTGGTTTTTTGATTACTACAATATTGGCTGTAAAATTATTCTGAATAAGAAGTGAAAGTTCTACTTTGTACAAAATGAAGCTATGCAACTTATCTAGAGGCTGCAAGCACAGTTATTTGGGGGGGGGGGGGGGGGGGGAAAGAAAAATTATATATGTATTCCTGTTAAAAGTAATTCCAGATGGTGTATCCCAAGGGTACAAGAAATCCTCTTTGCAGTCCTGATTGGAAAGTAAAAGCTCCAGTTCCAATCCAGTTTTTAAAATCAGGGATTTAAAAATATCTCCTGTGATATTCATTCTGCCTTTCACTGGCTGCTTCTACAGTGTATTGAAAATGTTGTATACAAATGTTGTATAACATGTCAAGACACGAGTGCTCTCTGTATGGCCCACAACAATGGCTACGGGCCTAACCAAGGCTCTAAGAGCATGTACTTCAAAGTTAGATGACTAAAAGTTGTATGCTCCAGTGCTTAGGTACTTTCATGGGTGTACCTTGAGGTTTAAGGCACAGAACAGCATAAAATTCTGAGGTCTATTCTTGACCAAGGTTATAATCAAATGCCTGGGTTGGGAGAGCATGTCGTTTTACTTTATAGGTTTTTAGAAATATTTGCGGGATTTTTTTTTGTTCAGTTCTGGGTTTTATTATTGTTCAGCACAACTCTGATCTTTATTAGACCATTCTGTTAAATTGTCTTTCTGAATTCCCTAGTTCTTAACAAACAACTGCCCTTCTTAAAATATTTTCCAGTGCTGTGGATATTGCATCTTCTCCCTGCTGTGCTGTATTGAATTGCTTTTTTGATTTACTAACGGTCTACATTAATTCAAAACCTCCCTTTGGTGCTAGTGACTCGAATGAAGCAGCACACCAGCTGAGATATATTATTGTATATATACATATATATATACATATATATATATGTTTGCAATTCACCCTTTAAATCAATAAGGAGGCAGTAGAACTAAAGATGAGGGTTATATAACTAAGTGCTGCACCAAGAAAAAAAGAACAACTTTAAGACACTTTTTCCAATGCCAATCTACAACCTGATGATGACTGTTTATTAGAAACAACACCTGATTACTCACTGTAAAGAGAAAGTACTAAAACATATGGGGCTTGCTCATATGAACAAGCAGAATTTGTCTGAAAGTGAGACATTCAGCCCATAATTACCCCTAATTCACATCTGCAAATATGTCTGATATGAACATCTTAAAAAGGAGCAGAGAGGATGTGGCTTCCCCTTTCTTCTTGTGGTTCCAATTTGAAAATAAAGTGCTGGTTGACTGTACACACATTAGTGTCTGGAAATCTCAGAGTCGGTCTATGCACAGAGCCCTTTTACCAGATATGTGCGTAGGCATAGCATCTCTCTTCATGGAAAGACTTCCCAGGGCACACGAATGGTCATTCAGATGGGCAGGAAACTCAACAGGCCTGACACAAACCTATCTTGATTCATTGTGTGCTCATACACAAAAAGAAAATATAGAAAAGGTGAAAGGCAGGAGAAGATATCCCGAAAGAAAACAGTCATATTGCCAGGGCATGCAGCTATAGGATTTTGAAAACTACAGCTCAGCTGGTCATCAGCGCTTCTCTTATGAGGAAAAGCTGGGGTTGTTCAGCCTGGAAAAGAGAAGGCTTAGGGTTGAAACCTGTTATGCCTTGCAGCACCAGAAGAGGATTTAGATGAAAGATTTGGCATCTTGTAGTGACAGGATCATGTAGTGAAAGGACAAGGGAGAACATATTTAAACTGAAACATTGGAGGACAAGGGAGGAAATGTTTAAATTGAAATAAAGTAGGTTTAGATTAGACATTAGGAAAAGATTCTTTACTATGAGGGTGGTGAGACACTTAAAGAGGTTGCCTAGGGAACCTGCAGGTGCCCATCCCTCGTTGTGTTCAAGGCCAGGTTGGATGGAGCTCTGAGAAACCTGGTCTTTTGGAAGGTGTCCCTACTCACGGAAGGTGTGTCAGAATTAGATTTAGTTTTTTAAGGTCCCTTTCATCTTAAACCTTTCTATGATTCTATAATTCAATAACAGTTTGGCTGTAATTGATATGTGTGGATATACTGAAGAATGAAGAAACAGAAAAGTTTAAGGTGTCTTTTTTTCCATTCTTTTTACAGTCAGGGTTTGCTCTCAGACTCCCTGGACCCTGTGTTTAGTGCAGAGGCTGAGAGAATGAAGTGCTACCCTTGTTATAAGGAAATTGATTGAGGACCACGCAGGTAAAGAGGGCATAGGGCACTGGATAGGAGGCATTAAAGGGTGCACAGGAAGATCACCAGCAGCATTGAAAGGCCTTCCTCTGCTGTCTCTGAAAATTAGTGAGATGTCACCATGAATTTATCAAACACTAATCATGCATGACCAATGTGATAATCACCTGTGAGGAAACGAGTAGTTAGGTAGAAAAGACTAGGTGTCATTTTGCCTGACTTCAGCAAAGTGTTTGACACCATCTTCCACAGCACCTTTGTAGCCAAGTTGGGCAGATAAGGACTGGATGAATGGATTGCAAGACATTTGGGAAAACAGCCAGACCATTTGGCTCAGTTTTCTGTGTTCAGCAGTTTGAAGTCTCTCTGGTAGCCTGTTAAGATAAATATTTTTCAGGATTTAATAAAGTGTTTGCCATTGTTTATTGTTGATCTGGATGATGGGATGCAGTGAACTCTTTGCAAATTTGCAGATATTATCAAACAGCTGTGAGTTGGCAGCTGATGTGTTGCAGGGCAGGGATATCATTCACAGTGCTCATGAAGGGCCAGTGGAATTTGCTGATAAAAATGTTTGTGAAGTTCAATGAAAGCAAATTAAAAGTTCTCATCTGTAATGGAACAACCCCACTAGTAAAGGCTACACTAGTAAAGGCTGAGAGGTAACCGTACAGAAAGCAGTTTTGCAGTAAAGGATCTGGGAGTCTTTGTGTGTGGCAAAGTGAATGTGAGTCAGCAAACTACTAAACCCCTCCATGTGACACTTATTGCAGCCTGAGTACTATGCCCAGCTCAGGTCTCCCCAGTGCAGGAGAGAGGATGACAAGCTGGAGCAGGTCCGGTAGAAGGCCACACTCATCCCCAGGGAATGGTGCACATGGAGTTCAAAGGGGTTTTGGAACAACTGGATTTGTATGAACCAAAGAAGAGATGACTGAGAGGGACCTTATTGCTGCCTTAGCTTTGAAGTGGGCTGGGACTTGTTACAGCAAAGATGAAATATGAAACATTCCCCCAAAATGAAATATCATTTAGAGAGCAAGCCTTATGAAGTGTATCTGAGGGAGCTAGGGGTGTTTAGTCTGGAGAAAAGGAGGCTCAGGGGAGACCTTATCACTCTCTACAACTATCTGAAAGGATGTTGTAGCCAGGTGGGGGCTGGTCTCTTCTCCCTGGTAACCAGTGACAGGATAAGATGACACAGTCTCAGGCTGTGACAGAGGAGGTTCAGGTTGCACATTAGGAAGAATTTTTTCACTAAAAGTGTTGTTAGAGTTTGGAATGGGCTGCCCAGGGAAGTGGTGGAGTCAATAGCGCTGGAGGTTTTCAAGAAATGACTGTACATGGCACTTAGTGCTCTGGTCTAATTAACAAGGTGATGATCTGTCACAGTGTCACAGTATCACAGCGTTGATAAGGTTGGAAAAGACCTTGAAGATCGTCAAGTCCAACCTATAGTCCAACAAAAACCTAACAGCTATAACATTTATAACTTATCCAGTCTAACTCGATATCTCAGAGATCTTCAATCTAAATGTGGAGAGGTTCACAGGATTTCACAAGACCTAGGATCACAAGCTGAACATGGGAAATTCCAGGTAGGTATGAGAATAGATTCTTTGTACTGTGAGGTACAGGATACCCAGAAACACTGTGGGGTCTCTGTCAGTAAATAGTCAGGATTCAGCCAGACAAGATGACTTAGAGCTACCTGTTCTCAGGTAGGATAACTTAGAGCTAAACTGTTCTCGGTTTGTAGTTGATCCTGCTTTGAGAAGGGAGAAGAAAATAACCTTCAGAGGTTTCCTGCAACCTAAATTTAAGATGCCATCTTTTATGCTCACTCCTACTGAATAATTCTCCTGGGAATGCTTTCTCCTTTTATAAAAATCTGGCAAATATAATAGGAGACATTACTGAAATGGATTTATGACTTGAAAGGTTCCAGACACAGGATTTTCACTATCCATACAAGAATCCTGGTTTCTGGCTGATCTGAAGAAACATTTCATCAATCATTTTCACAGTTTTCAGGCAAGTATTAAAGTTTTATTGGCTTGTAGATGGGGTCAGAGTCACTTAGAAGGAGACATGAGACCAACCTCCTTGTCACAAACTGCTTTTGCATCTTCAATTAGCATTAAAAGTCTTATTAAGAAAAAGCTTTGACCAGGAAAATGTAAGCATCTGAAGTCATAGTGAACAAATTGATTTATGGAAACAAATCCCAAGACTCCAAGGAGTTTTGGAGAAGGTATGTTTTTTTAGCAACATTGCGAGAAGGGGGGGGATTTTCCTCCTTGCCCGCCTAATAACTGGCATCACAGTCACCCATTATATGCTACATAATCACACATATTCATTAAGGAAAACATGCATAAACATTAAGTTTCCGAGGATAGGAGTGGTTTATGTAGATTAGTGTCCGGTGTCTCTTTAACATAAGTTTCCTCCCAGCCTCCACCCTGGTTCCACCTCTCTGGTGTTCATTTGGGGGTCTTTTGGGGGTCTTTTGGGGTCTTTAAGGCTGAAGTAAAGAGTGTTCCTCACATGGACTTTTGAACTCTGCTAGGTTTTTTCAATAGTTGACATCCTTCTCGAGTGTTAATTGCCTGTGCCTTCGCATCTGGCAGAGAAGCCTCTCTTCTTCCGTGCTTAAATTAGAGGAGTATATAATTTACAACCTAACTTGCTTCCTGGCTTATCACTAAGACCAGGAACTTGACAGATTTACCATGGCAGTCTTTCCCATGTTGTCTCTTCACATTCCTTCGCAGGGGTGTCCTTACAAAATGTCCTTACAAAAAAATGCTTTCATTAGTTATAACCACACTAATATACTTAATACAGAAGTTACAAGTTAAAACAATGTTTTACAAAATATAGGAGTGATAATTCTTGTGATCAAAATATGATCTTTTGTTGTCTTTTAAACGTACCTCTTTCTTTGTTATTTTCTTTTACTAGTTATAGATTTCTACTTGGTTCTTAGTTTGGTTTCGCTCTGGTCCATTTCATGGAGCCGTGGTCCATCCAGACCTTACATGTATGGATCTGATGCAGAAGTGGGAATACTCAAAAATCCAAGATAATTCAGAAGTCTACATGATCCTGAGTTTTATAATATTCTAGAGGTAATTTCATAGAATCATGAAGTGGTTTGGATTGGAAGGGATCTTAAAAATTATCTTGTTCCAGTCCCCTGCCATGGGCAAGGACACCTTCTACTACACCAGGTTGCTCAAGTCCTCATAATACTGGCCTTAAACACTTCCAGGGATGGGGCTTCCACAACTTCTCTGGGCAACCTGTGCAGTGCCTCAGCACTGTCATATTGAAGAAATATGGGAATATAATAGTTAACCTTTCATTTAATCTTAATTGAAGGAACAAAATATATAATTCATAAGTTTAGAATTACTTTGTGATTTTTTCCCCTAAATTGTTTACCATACAGACCTAATGATTAATTTACAAAAATGAAAAATCATTTAAATACTGAAATTCATAGGGCTTTTGTGTGTGTGTGTGTGTGTGTGTGTGTATGTGCAGTTTTAAGGGATTTTTGATGCAGTTTTTTCCTTTCTATGAAACTGTAGTTGAGAATGAAAATAGAGAAATCTGTCCCTTATAACACCTCAGAAGCTGCTATATCAACCTATGTTTTAGTCAACTGTGTTAATAAAGATAACTTGTTCAAATAAAAATACTCTTTTATTATGGATGAAATGCACTACAGTCCTGAAAGCTATTGCAACATGCTTTAACCTTGAAGATTTTGAGGAGATGATTTACTGGGAAAGCACTGACGAAAGTTAACCTTTCTATTGCAACAGCATTAAACATCTATTCAGGTACACTTGCATTATAGTGAATAGAATGTAAGAAAAATACATAAATATATAGCAAAATTGTTTCATTAAACACACTGATTATAATGATACAGTACATCGTAATAGACTTTTTTCTTTATGCTTGAAGAAATACAAATTAGATGATAACACTTTATTTTAATGACACCCTGATTAATACTGAATTACAATAAAACCTCTATGAAAGTGCATATGACATTTCCATTAATAGCAATTGAATTTGTTATTATTACTGTTATTATAATGAACAGCAAATCAAACTACTGGTGATAGAGCACTTAAATTATATTGCTGCTGTTTCAGGAAAAATATGATTTTAACTCTCAAAACTTGCCCTATTCACACCCCAGATGATTGTTGTATGAATTAGTAATGTTTAAATAAACAGAAATATTAAAACCAGAATGTTGTATGATCATGATATCTTTTAATCCTTAATTTTAAGAAGTCACATAATTTTATGAACATGATTTCATTTTACTAATTGGTAAAGGAAGAGACTTGAAATAAAATCCGTAAAATTCTTTAGTAAAATGTAACTTCTGAGTGATGAGATAGTTGACCAGTAACAAAATCTGTTTCAAAGATATTTCTACAATTGTGTATTATGTTTATTGTAAATGGCAACTGAAGTATGAGATAAAGTCAAAAAGTTTGCTCTGCTCAAAATTCAAACTCAACTAAACAGTTTGTATTAAAAATCTCTTTGAGGTATTTTTATTGTGCATTTCTAGCAATGAACATCTTAGTGCTCCTTTTTCCCTGGTGATGTTAGGAGATTAATTCCATATTCTAATCCAGATTTAATTCAAGCAGTTGTTGATATTGGGATAAGTTTTCATCCCATCCCATAACTCCACATGCAAAGTACAAATAAATAAGTTCTCTTTCAGACGTGTTGTGTGGGGGCATGTGCTAAATTACTGGGCACATAAACATCTGGGCTGTTGCAGTCACTCTAGGAAAAATGGAGCCAGCTTTGTGCTGAGAATTGGCTCGGCACATTTCACTGCATAAACTATAATATTCTGCAAATTGGGACTCCTGCCCCAAATCTGATTTGAAAGATTTTGTATCCTTAGAGGTTCTTTAAGGGCACTTTTTTGAAGCACTTTTTTCAAATGTCACTCATCTACTTCTCTGAATGTGAAACTCAGACTAAACAAACAGGTGAATGACTAATTCATTTCAAATGCAAAATAATTTCAAAAGCCCGTTTCAAGGATTAGCCTGTGGGGAACAGACAGCAGTTTGCCCCTTGCTTGAAATGGATTTTTACTTTTATGTCACCCTGTGGGTACAGGTTTTGATTTTAAAATACTCTCTTAAAAAAAAAAAAAAAACAACACCAAAAAACAACAACAACCCTGCAGACATTACTTGGACTAGCTGCAATCATTTCAGATTCTGTGAAGCAGTGGGGGAACGTGCTCATCTCACCGCTGTACGATCTGCAGAGATTTCATTTAGAAGGAGCCCTGTTGAGGTAGTTGTTTTCTTCCTTTAACAGCTGCACAAGGCAGAGACAAGAGATGTCTGTTCAGCACTGACCCATCAAGTCTGATTTGACGGGTCAGAGTTCTCCAAGGAAATTGGAACTGGACCGATCACGTCTCCAGTGACCGGTCTCCAGAAGTCTTCTTATCTTACAGGCATAGGGAGAACTGAATTTTGTGGGTTTATTTTACAGACACAAAGCAGGTTTTTTTTCACTTTGCTAAACAAACAAATGATTTTGCTTGCCATTTTAAAGCTAAAATGAAAACTATAATAAAGCAACTAAAATAAAGTTCTCAAATAGATCTCAGTAGAAAAAAACCAACTAAAAATATGCCCATACATTACTAAATCAAATAAGAGCAGATCGCATTCACTTGCAGAAGATCAACATTCTGTTTATCCCCATCCTTCAGAGAGAGGACTGTTGCATATTTATAATACACTTCCAGATTACAATTAGCACTTGCTCAGTGACTGAACATGAGCTTGCAAGATTATGAAGTGAGCCAAATGGAAGTGAAATGTTTGCAGAAAAACATTAATTTTAAACATACAATTTTAAAGGATGCTTTAAGGAATTATATACTTGCCTTGCTGCTGCTTTCTGTCTCTTCAGACCATCCTCCTCACACTTTTCCCATTTATAAAAGAAGAATGATGGTTTTGCACACCTTTCTGCCCATTGTCGCAGTTTAATAATGAAAGATGCTTATTAAGTCTTGGGAATTGTTGTGTATTATTGCTGATAGTTGTGAAGAACACCTCAGAGCAATTCTAGTCATAGAACTTTTTAGTCTGTTTGTTATATGTGTTAAATGACTTCTGACTCTTTGTAAAATTTATACATGGAAAAAAATTCTTGCCAGTTACAACACAGACTTTTTTTTTTTCCTTTCTGAAGGAAGTATTTCCAAGACTTCCATAAAAGCATCTTTTTTAACAGTGGTTAGGAATTTGAGTTACCTGCAGAGTAGTTGAAAGAATTTTACAGCTGAATAAAAAATCTGCATGTGGAAATTTGGCATAATAAACAGTATGAGCCCTATTGTCTCTATGTACATCTGAAATCCATTACTGCTCTTCCAAACAGTACTGTGCTGCTTTCTTACTCACTAATTGTAAGAAATTAATCCAAGTCATTAAGACAAGACACTATGATACTTAAAGATATGTATTTGAAATGTAATACAGACAATTTCAAACTCCCCTGAAGTAGAATCTGAAAAGACAGTTTAAAAATCCCATGTGTGCATATTATTTTTTAACATATATCAGTTTGTTTCCTTCATTCATTTTCATGGTGATGGAGTCACTGTCCCTGGAAGTGTTTAAAAGAGGACTGGATATAGCACTCAGTGCCATGGTTTAGTTGGTGAGATGGTGTTAGGTACTGTAATAGGTTGGACTTGATGATCTCAAAGGTCTTTTCCAACATAGCTAATTCTGTGATTCTGTGAAATAAATTGAGATTCTTTTGCAAGCCTCATAACTGGAATTAAAAGAAATACCTCAGCATAAGAAATCATCTATTATTACAAGGCAAGATCAATTATAATTCTGCCATTCCCCACAGTAGCTTCTTCAGCTTCCAACAGAAGTCCAACGTACTTTCCTCAAAATATATTTCTGTGCTTTTTACTGTAGAAAATTTACACTGATAATGTAAACAAGATACCCCTACATGTGATTTCCACACAAACTCATCTACCCAAAAGTTTACCAAGGAAAGATTTTTGTTCCACTGTGCATTTTTTGACACTTTTTTATACATTTAACTATGTGTTAGTGCTAGTTTGCTCTGTCCTCTCTTCAACTTGTCTTCCTAAGTCAGTTCTTCAAAAGTCTAATAATTTTCATTATTCCTCACCAAACCCTGTCCACCTGGGTCTCATCCTTCCGGAACTGTGACAAATTCTGCTTGGCAGAGCTCCGGCTGGTGCTCACTAGAATCAAACAGTGTGTCACGGGCATCAACCTGGTGTACATATCACAGTATGTGTTTCTCTTAATAGCAACTACGTGACCTTGTAAGATCATGTTCAGTTTGTGATCCATTACATGTCTGGGTTCTTTAATTGTAATTTTCAAATCATTTGGACATTCAGCAGACATTTTGTCTTAACCGTGTTTCCTTAGCATTTCACCTGAGAAAATGTTAGAAATGTTAGCAATGTTGAAGTATTTAAAAATTCTCTTCAACCACAAAGCCAGTTTCCCTGTCATGAAAGCAACTAGATTATCTTCATGAGCCTAGATAACAATAAACCCATACTGGACTATACTGAACTCCTTGTTTTCTTCTAGTTGGTAATAAAGCACTTTGTGTATTCCAGCAATTTTCTGGTAATAGAAATAAAACTGACAGGACAATATTTTCCCATTTCTTCCTTCCTTCCCTATTCTTATCCTCCCACTTAAATAGTGGGCACTATCTTTACCCTTCTAGTTTTTCTATAAGCTCACAAAGACAAGGGCAATTGGTTCTAGGTTTACTCCAGCCAATTCTCAGACTATGATATAGTGAATTTCATCACACCCAGCCAACTTGAAAACATCTGTCTTACCTACTCTTTAATACACTCTATTTCTGTTGAAAGAAAAATATTAGTCCTTGCCATTGCAATGTATTGTTTTAAGTGTCTGATGACAATGAACCTATAAGAAAAAAAAGCCTTTAATCAGTTCTGTCTCCTTGGGATCAACAACTTTCATCACTGAGCAGGAGATGAAGTTTTTTGTCTTCCTTTTAAAAGCCTTTCATTTATTAGTTAAGCAATGAGAGATAATGCTTTTAATGACATCTAATTGATGGTATTCATAGATATATAAAATATAAATCTCTTTAATCTATGGGCTTTAGTCATCTGGGCTTCATCTGCAGTTAGGAGAAAAGGATATCTATAGCTTCATAAGTAATGTGAGCAGAGTTGATTTTTGGAAGTGTTCTTCTTTAGCCATTGTCATCTAGCTATCATTAGACTTTTTCATCTCTCATCTAGCTATCATTAGACTTTTTCATCTCTAATAGCTAATATTAGGTCAGATTTATCCGATACATTTTACATTTCCCTTCGCATCTTCCTCTGGGCTTTGAATAAACTGATTTTTGTCCCTATAGGTTTGTGCTAATATTCTGCATCAAAAACTTAGTATGTTAGTTTTATGTGTGTCTCTCTCTAGTTTTTTGAGGAAACTTAAATGCTCATAAATAAAATTAATTTCTAATCATGATGACATGGTTTCTTATCTTCCCTTTCCCCCCCCCCCTTTTAAAATAGAATGCACTTCTGCCATTACAATTCTCTAAATTCAATTTTTCAGTCTACTCACCAATTCTTCTGAGGTAGTTAATGCCTTTTTAAAACATGCTGCCACATTACCTTCCTTCTTTTCCTGTGTTCTCATTTCACCTTGCCTCTCTCCTTTCTATCCTTCCTTTCCTCCTTCTTCATTTTTTTCTTTTCTTCCTTTAATTTTTTTCATGGTTCTTCTTCCTAATTAGCTGTCTTTCACCTACCTTATTGCTTTTGTAACAACTCTGTTCATAGTACCAGCCTAGGATGTGCTCTTTCTCTGTTTAGTATCCCACAAGTGATCAGAGTTTCTCCAAGTCAGTACTACTCCAGAACCTCCTCACAGTGTTGAAGGTTTTATTTCTGTGGATTTGATTCTCACTTCAAGAAAATCAACTCCTCAACTAAAGGTTAAATACAGGAATCTCTCGCATATTCACTGCCCACGCACGTGTGTGTCTTTTCCAGAAAGATGCCACAATAAGCAAAATCCACAAAGTAGGTGGAAATATTGTAAATACGGTAAATATTGTAAATACATTAAATACTGTAAAGATGGTAAAGACACAGCAAAAAAACCCGTGATGTATGGAACCCATGAATGGTGAACTGCAAAGTAGTGAGGGATTACTGTACCACTCAATATCTTCAGACTGGTGAATGCACATGGTTCCTGCTGTAGGGTCACTAGTAGATCGTGTTTTGGATTCTCCTTCATTTCCTAAATCTCTATTTTCTTCTAATTGTTATGAAATTAAAAAAAAAAAAAAAAAAAAAAAAAAAAAAAAAAGGGAAAAATCACTCTCACAGCCAAACCAACAAACTTTCCCAAATTGGATATATCCTTACAAAAACAATTAGTGTAGAGCAGGAGCTGTGGAAGCCCTGCAAGAATTTTGATGGCACAAGTTAGTCAAGTTGTAATTAGCTATAATTGGTTCTCACATACCTCCTGACATCGTTGCCTAGAGCCAAGAGGCACTAAGTGTGTGTTTCCCGACTCCTGCAATCTTTAAAAATAAAATCAAAGGATTTGATTATAAACTGATTATTTACAAGATGAAATTACACAAAAGACAATCCAATGAACATGCTGATTGAGAAGTGAATATATTTCTGCTAGTTTAATAGGAATTTTGTAACAGAANCCCAGAACTGAACACAGTACTCAAGATGTGGTCTAACTAGTGCCGAGTACAGGGGAAGAATAACGTTCTCTGGTCCAACTGACAACACTATTTCTGATGCAGGCCAGGATACCATTAGCTTTTCTGGCCACCTGAGCACACTACTGGTTCATGTCAAGTTTTTTATCTACCAACACTGCCAGATCCCTTTCCACCTGATCCTCCTGCAGCCACTCCATCCCCAGCCTATAGTTCTGACAGGACAGGACAGGTCCCAACACTGAACTCTGAGGCACCCCACTAGTGACCCACCTCCAACCGGACACAGCACCATTTATCACCAACAGCACCATGAACCACCAACAGCGCCATTAACCGCCAATATACAGCACAGGACCCTGCAAGCCCCCAGCAATGATGGTGTAAGAGAATAAGCTCCCATTTATTGTGCAGTTTTCAGGAAGGGTTTATAGCTGTGAAAAGAAGCATTCATCAAAAGTGGTTAGAGGAATTCCTTTCACACTCTTTTATCACCCTGTCATGGGCTTGTAAAACATCCTATAAATCTATTTGGAAACTAAATACATAGCTGACTAATGAAAAAAACCCCTTGGTTTTTTTTGTAGGTTTTTTTGGTTTTTTGCAATTTATAGGTACAATCAATTGCATTTCTATAAAAACTGATGCACCATAAATTGGTGGGTTTTTTTAAAAAAAGCATATTTCTTAAGTCAATTTCATGCAATATTATTCATATTCACAAATAAGGCTGTGATCTTCATTTCGAAAGGAAGAACTCTTGAAAATCCACCTTGGCTCAGATCAAAAATATGCTTTGGAATGTCCCCAAAACACTAAATGGACTCAAAACTAGAAGCAGAAAGAAATTGAAATGTCAAGAAAATTGTTGTGACTTTTGCCAGTTTTAGGATAAAATTGACATAAATGTTTAAACCAAAGTAAAATCATAACTAAACCCTCCAAATATCTCAAATACTTTTCCCTATTTATGAAATAATTTTTTTGTTTTCCCTCTTGCATGTTAAAAAAAAAATAATTTCTGCAGATTTTTTTTTTTTTTTATGATGGCATGGGTTTTTTCAACAATCCAAAACACATGGTAAAACTTTGAACCACATGAAGTTCTCACATCAGTTTTTTTGAGGAGTTCCCATTCCCTGCCTGCCCTCCTTGCAGTGTTTGACCCGATTTGTGAAACTTGTTGAAACCTTAAACCGAGATAATGCAGAAATAGCCCAGCCCAGTTACTTGTGCCTCACTCCTGGACAGAAAACTCAGATCCGGTTTCTTCTTTGGTTCAGATGAAAGACCTCACCTGTACTCTCCCCTGGCTTAGTGCAGCACCTTAAACTCCTGGATGTCTGATCCTCTCAGATACAGAGAGTTCCAGCTTGTCCCTGTAAACACAGATGGATGCTGCACTGCTGTGGTTCTGTACCTCTGAGGTGAAAGAAAAGCTTTAGGTCTGAATTTGACAGAAGATTTCAGTTCTTATACCTGTACTGAAGTGTTGGATAAAGGGGAAAGAAATGTTACGATTTTTCTGAAGTTGTTTTTTTTATTTGTTTCATTTTTCTTTCTTTTCTTTCCTGAGAAAGACTGACTTGACTGATGCATATTGTTTGGTCCACAGCTGGCTTTCTGACTGTGATGGCTGCATGCACATATATATTTAACTTGACCTCTCAGTGCCTCAGGGCAATAAGACAGGGAGATTTGGTTTAACGTGTGCCTTCAAAAAGCAACATATTACTCCATGAGATTAAAACTCCTGTTAATCTCATTTGGAGGGACTATTGTTCCACGTGAGAGTGTGTAAGGGGTGAAAGGGGAGTGTAGGGATGGTAAATTTCATCAGTACAAAGATGGGAAAAACCTAGTTACTACATTTTAAATTCCTTCCCTGACAACTGTCCAGCTGCAGTTTTCTATTTGTCATGCTTTAACCTGTGAGGGTACTTGTGGGTATGTGTGCTTCCAAGCAAGCCGCTCAGCACAATTTTCAGTGGTGTGGTTTGTTTCTTTGTATTTGTCCCAGGTTTAGTTTTGCCTTTTTCTTTTTTTTTTTTTTTTTTACATTAATATAACAAATATTTTTATAAAAGTTGTTACTCCAGTTACATTATCGTTAGCCATCTGACATCCACAAATACCCAAAATTCTTTTAGGCCAAAAAGGGTTTCATAGATAATTGTTAAGTAATAATCTCTCCTGCAGGCAGTCATAATAAAAATTGGGGTTTTTCCACTTTATACACTTACAACAATGTGGTGTCAAATTTGCTTACTCAGGGAAAGCATTTCTTTAGTGTTCTTTACCTTTATTACAGCAGTAGTTTCCATACTTTTGTTTCAAGATGGTTTTTGAACTCATTCAGGATGTTTTCAAACATTTTCTTGACCCTTATATGTATGTCTCTGAACCATGAAGAAAGTTTTCAATGAAAAAGTTGTCATAACTGAGAAATATGATTGTACTGGAGAGTTGAAAATAGAAAGAAAAAGAGTGAGACCAAATGGATTTTCAGTACTGAACACTATTGTACAATATCCTTTAGTCAAAAGTAGCTCTTTTGGATTAATGATATTCTTAAATTTTCCTGTACCACACAGTCAGTCTCTGTTTAACATTGCTGAACTGTGAAACAGCTATTTCACAAAATGCATTTGCTTCTCACAACTTCATTCCTCTCTGTCCTGTTTTTTTTCTTTTTTAGAATAGAAAAGAGAAGGAAGAGATGGTGGGAGGGGAAATATGAACACAGTAGAGGGAAAAGACAGAAATGAAAGAACAGAGAGATAACGAGGAAGGAAGCAGATGGAAGATGAAATTTGCTAGTTTTCTACAAGACATTGCATGCAGTCATTATAAGCTTCTTTGGTCAAGGAATGTAAAAGCAATATAATATAGAGATCTTCTCTTGGGAAACTTTTGAGAATGAGAATGATGCTTTGTGAATAATTTTTAAAGTTTTATTACCTATCCTTTCACTACATGATTATGGTCAACTTTAATATCAATACTATTTAGGAAACTAGTACGAAAAGGCCAGTTCCACTTAACATCAATCACAAGAAGAAGCAGCGAATGACAAGCAAACACAATAGTCAACAATGCAAGAACAAGCATGCAAGATTTACTATTTCCAAGGATAAACTTTATGCCAACTGCAAACCTTTAGTTAATTTTTTCCAGACAAAAATTCAAACTTTATATCATCACTAAATAGTGATCAGAACAGAAACATCATTAAAAGATGACGAAAATTGTTCTATATTAAGGCGCCAAAAGTGGAAAACAGAGAAAAGTGGGGCTGATGGCTGGGTCAAATGTTAAAATACCCCAAAAACCAATTTGCTCTTCAGACACCTTTCCTATGTTGACTGGAAATCACTTTGGACAGGGATCATAGAGAGGATAGAGAAAAATGGAATAGATTATACACTGACATTGTTCTGTTTGGTTCTCAAACAGGGAAAGATGTTGGATATAAAAAGAAAGAAATTATTTAAACACTGATTGAAAACAATGAATGTACATGAAACAGTACTTTGGAGGTAAAAGTGGAATATAAAAATGCTGAATGGAAATGTACAATTTATACTAGGACGAACAGAGCACTTGCTGCTTGAGACTTCCAGTATCAAAAGGTGATATAATAATATAGCGATACTGGCAGGATACAACTGGGAAGCAGAATTTATGTATCTTTTCTTAATATCTTTCAGTATCACCTCTACTGACACTGACTCCCTTCAGTGGAAATGATTTTCAATCAAAATGGAAGTGATTATTTTTTAGGAAACGGAGCTTCAAGCTGTACTTTAAAAACATGAGCTAAATTTGCTGCTGGGTCAGCTTCAGGTTTCGTATATGCTGAAGGCATCTGGAGTTGAAATCAAAGAGATTGCAAACATGCTTTGCAAGGATAAAGAGAAGTAAAAGAGAAAGGACAGAGAATAGTAAAGAACAGAATCAGAGAATGTGACAAAACAAAACAGAAAAACAAAACAGAGCAGAGAAAGAAAGATATGAAACCAGGTACTTCAAAGTCCCATAGGCAATTTCATATCAACGTACTTTTTTCAGTTCTAATGTCTGAGTTTATGAATGTCTGCAAGGGTTCAGATTTCAATAACATTCCTTCCCTGGTCAGGAACTAACTTTTAAATTCATGTTTTCTGCATGCTAAAAATCTCCTACAATGTTGAAAGTGAAATGTGTGCTGCGTGCGACTGAATGTTACTATCTTTCATACACACTTATGCCTCATTGCTCTTACTTTACACATTTTCTTTTTCTTCCTTAGATATTGGACAGTAAGAAAATATTCTGTTTATTTAAAAAAAGGCCAAAGAAAGGGGCTAGAACACCCATTTTGTCTCCAAGCTATCAGAGGATAACAAGTGGCTTCCTCGGATGCCTTCTAACTGCTTTTATTTGTAACTTTTGGCTGTATCGAGGAAGGAGAAGATGTACAGAACTCTCTGGAGTGAAACTTTGTGTTGGTAGTGATGGAAAACCAAGGGAAGATCATGAAGCATAGACTTTCCCTTTTAAAAACAAGCCAGAGAAAGTGAATCAAGAGCCCTTCAGAATTCAGTTCTCTCACCTGAGTGAACAGACAGCTGCTGCCACACCATGCTGAACTGGCAAGCACTTTCTTAATTACTCAGCCTTTCCAGAAGGCAACACTTCAGTGGTGATAAAGAGGCACAATTTCCAGAGCTTCAGTGGGAATTGTTTTCACCTCCTCGAAAGATTTATCGGAAGTGTTCTGCTAACATTAGACTATATATAAAGAACATTTTCCTGTCTGAATGCAAGCTGAACTGTTCAAATGTCTACCTTCCTGCCTTCATCCCGCTCTTGCTACAAATGTTTCCTCTCAGAAGGGTGTGGAGGACATGGAATAATGTATACTGCTGGTACTTTTACAGATTTCTGTTTGACAAACTTTAACAAACAGTGCCTTGATTTGTCTCAACTACCTTGTTAGCTTCAAACTGCTTGAAGGTCTTGGGGTGAGAAGTGAAGTAAATCTCCACTGCTTCAATATGTCACCTAAAAGGATGTTTTTATTCAGATTTCTAAGTTTTAGTGTGCAGAAATGAGTAATTTTTTGATACAAATATGTAATCTTCTCAGTGGAGACCTTTAAGGAGAAGGATAAGAAGACACCATCTCTTCACCTTGCACTCAGCAGATATCCACAATAAAATATGTTTACAACTTTTTTCAGGAAGTTTGGAGGTTTGATTCAAATACTTCCGATGTTCAGCATCTTGTTATTTCAGTATCATGACTCAGAGTGGGGTTTTTTTTAGTCTGATGTCTGTAAAGTTATATATAAGTATAAAAAGCACCCAAAACACAACTTTTGAAGTAGGGAGAGCAACAGATTTTGCTTATTTTTTTAGATTGCCTTGAGAGACCAAGTGCTGAAATAAATGCCTGCAAAAGATATGAGATGTATATATCTTGTCCACAATACTATGCCTGAATATATGTCAGTTTGCTAACCCTGTCCACTATTTCTTTTATCTCTCCAAGTCACTGAAAAGTCTGCCTTTGTAACAATGAATATCTCTATGTTCTTCCTGTACAGAAAATTTCCTAAGATTTAGTTTTGAGAAAACAAATCAGAAAACAATTCTACATTTCCTAAAATCCAATGAATGATCTTTTTGTGTGGTTTTTTGATTTAGTGATTTTTTAAAATTTTGTGTGTTTGGCTTGTTTTGGTTTGGTTTGGTTTTTTGTTTGTTCATTTTTTGGTTTGTTTATTCATTTTATGAAGAGACCAGGTCTAGGCAACCTGGAACATAATTTCCGTAATACTTATATATATTTTACTTTTATTTATTTTAATATTTATTTCTACTCATCACTTAGATAAGACAAATACAGACATGAATTTTTTTCTGAAAGAATTCAGCAACAATTTTCATTCTTATTTCTTCTATATCATATTCTCACACGTAGTAAATCTTATTTTTCAGCTGGCCTAGTGACTGCATATCATCAACTGTTAGTTATCTCCATGTTTTTAGGATTTTAAATGGAAGGAAGTCAGTATCCAAGGACTTCTCTGAGTCATGGGAAAAATTTCCTGCAACCATTTGTATAATTTATGTTGATTCTACAGTAAGAGAACTTTGGGAATACCAACTTATTCTTCATCTTCTGAAACAAAGCAAGCCATAAGGAAACTGAATTACATGAATTGAATTCTGTTGCCTCCCTTTACTGATAAGAAATTTCTTGATAAGACTGAGTGAAACTTCTTGGTGTTGGTTACATTACTCTGAATGAGGATTTAACTACTGCTGACATAAATACCGTTTGAATACTTGGGATATAGTTGGTTATGGAAACCAAAGACAAAAGTAGGCTAAGTTTGAAGAGGCAAAACATAAAATATTTTACCAATATCTATTAAAAATATTATTAAACAAATAAAAAAGAGATTGATTAATAGCTTAATTCACTTTATGTGACTTATTTTTAGAGCTCAGTGTTCCGGTTTCAGTTATTCTTCACTTTGTTTTTTTCTTTCAATTACATGGATACTGCTTAGTATATACAAATGTGTTTATAGTGAAGTCATACCTATTCCCCTCTCTGTTCTCTGACATGGAATGATTGCTCAAATTTGATCATACTCTTCCTGAAGACTACGCATCCCACCTATATGCTTTAAAAATTAATGTCATTCAGCCTCTTCATTTATTTTCATTGCTTTTCTTCTTTCATTCTGTCTGTCGTCCTGATATATGTTACATTCCATCTTTATGCTTTAGCAACACTGGTAAATCAATGGTTCATTTCTATTCTGATGATTTTCTCTTTTCTATCACAGGCAAGATAACATACTGTAGCTACTCATGGCCCAAATATCTTAGAATAACATCAGTTTCTAGCAAACAAACAAAGCATGTTCTTATACTGTTTTTACTTTATTGTACTGTTTAAATCTGAAACGCCAATTAGTGCAGTCCAGTTTCAAATAAACTACAGTAAAGCACTGCTCATTGTTTGGACTTCTAAATTTATTATTATTATTTTTAGATATCTAAAAGCATACTTGAACCATCTTCAACCAAGAAGAAAGAATAAATGTAGAATTTTTTAATGGTTTCTGCTTTTATAAAAAGACTTACAGGGGTGTGACAGGACAGTGCTAAAGGGATGAAGTTTTGGTAGACAAAGGAATATCAATTGACATTGTCTACTTGTACTAGTGAAATGCATACGACACTCTCCTGCATCACATCTTTGTCTTTAAACTGGAGAGACATGGATTTGAAGGATGGAGCACTTGGTGGGCAAGGAATAGGCTGAAGATTTGCAGTCAGTTATTCAGTGTCCAAGTGGAGTCCAGTGACAAGTGGCATTCCTCAGGGTCTGGTTTTGACACTGGTGCTGTTTGGACATGGGAACAAGGGCACCTTCAGCAACTTCTCTGATGACACAAGGCTGTGTGGTGCAGTCACATGCTGGAGGGAAAGGATGCCACCCCGAAGGACCTGGAAAAGCTTGCACGGCAAGCAATCCTCGTAATGCTCAACAAGGTCCTGCCTCTGGGTCAGGGCAATCCCAAGCACAAATACAAGATGGGCAGAGTATGTTGAAAGAGTGTTGCAGACCTTGTTTTGCTGAAGAAAAATCCTGACTTGAGTATAGGGTGGCATGTAAATGCACATGATTTATTACTTTTCATATATCAGAAATCACAGAATCACAGAATCACAGAATACTATGAGTTGGAAGGGATCCACAAGGATCATCTAGTCCAACTCACCATCTAACGCCCGTACAGAGACCGAACGCACACCCCAGAGTGGTGAACATAAACCTAGTTCCCTCACAGGCACACAGGCCGCTCCAAGCCAGGAGGGACCAATGGTTTAGATGAAAATCTTGTTGAAAAGACAACTTGTTTAGAAGATTTTCAGTTACCTTGTTGACAAGAATATGTTTGTAGGATCTTTTTATTCTGGGCTCCTGGAATTCTTCTTACATTGTCTTGAAAAATGGTATATGAATCTAAAAAAAAACTCATAGCCAACAACGCACTTAGAAAAGTGAACACAAGTTTTAAAAAAAACCCAATTATCTGACTGGCTAGAAGTTTAGATGTTGAAGCAGCAATCTGAAGTGAGAATAGGACCCTAACAAAAAATATATTGAAACTGAGTTTTATATACTGGAAATCACATTTGTGTCTGCTACATCTACACATGATCCAGGTTTAAGACCCCAAGACACCAGGTAGACATTGTCTAGCTGGGATTCAGTAGCATATCAGCTTGATACTCTGCTAGCAGGGCTACACAAATATATACACCTGTCTATTGTTTTACCTTGCAGGCAAAGGAGCATGAAAGAACCTGAAGGAAAATGCAAAGACATGGCCTAAATCTACAGTCCCCAATGGACACATTGTGAGTAACATACTGAAGGAGTAAAAGGAAGTTTGAAATGTCTACATGCCGGGGGAAATAGATGTTTGATAACTCAGTTGATGACTCATCATCCAATTCTATCCAGAACCCAAACAATCCATAACAGCTGATGACTTCAGTGATGGGAACAAGATGTAAGTTTCAATAAATGTAATGTGAGCTGAAACCAAAATATTGCCACAGCCTCGAGCTACTTTCTACTTAAGTCAACTAATAAAAGAGTTGCTGAGAGTAAAGAAATTCTACAAAATTATCTGCCCTCAAAGTCTTTTGTGATTTTAGAGTGTTACTATAGACAAAAAAAATTCCCTTAAATGGTATATATAATGAAAAAAATAGATGAAGTCTTCACTTTGACTTCCTTGTGAAGAGTTTAATGCATCAAATGATGCCTTGCTATGTAACACACAAAATGAACAGGTCCAGCTGTAGTCAGGGGCTTAGGCTGCTTCTTATGCTGCTTTGACTTGTCTTTGAACACTGTACATTATCTTCTCTACAATTACAGTTGCCAAAGAATCACAATGGTATTATGAAACCTTTACAGTCAGTATCAAGTTCAAGACACAACAATGAGGCTTTTCGCTACAATGAAAAACCCTCATAATTTGCTTCATTGGTTCCTCAAGGACAAATGTTGGATGAAGGGAAATAGGTGTATCAGAAAAGATTTTAATATGATGATTTTCATGCTGAAAAAGAAAGTAATGTAAAATTTCTGATGAAGTTTGCATATAAAGTTTTATAATAAAGTATAATATAGTAGAAAAACTTTTCCATATATTGTCTGACTTTGAACTAGAAAAAATCAATTTATTATTTGAATTTTTCTTCAGAGGAAAAATTTACTTCAAAAGGAATTTAATGCAGGTGTTTCTGCTTTTTGTAATTACATAGCAACTTTATCACTTAAAAGGTTAAAGCTACAGAAATCTCAGTGAAGTACTGATTTCCAAGGGCTTATTATCACAAAAGTAATACAATGCATAACACAAAGAGAGATCCCAACTTCCCTGCTGTATATCATATATGATTCGCAATTATAAATAATACTGGATCTGTATCTCATTTAAAATGTTGGAAATACTTGCCTGAGAAACATATTTTCACAAGATTAAGACAATGCTTGATTTAACCTTTCCTCATTTGTTTTCTAGGATGAAATAACAATGCCTGTGAGAGTACTGGATCTTGTCTGTTTTTACTTGAGATTTTTACAGAATTAGAGTATCACAAAATTAGTAAGGTTGGAAAAGACCAGAGAGATCATCAAGTCCAACCTANATCTTCCCGAGTCCTACTGACAACACTATTCCTGATGCAGGCCAGGATACCATTGGCTTTTCTGGCTACCTGGGCACACTGCTGCCTCATGTCAAGTTTTCTATCAACCAGCACTCCCAAATCCCTTTCCACCTGATCATCCTGCAGCCACTCCAACCCCAGCCTATAGTTCTGCATGGGGTTATTGTAACCAAAGTGTATGACCCGACACTTAGACTGGTTGAACCCCATGCCATTGGACTCAGCCCATCTATCCAGCCTGTAAAGGTCTCTCTGCAGAGCCCTCCTACCTTCCTCCAGATCGACATTTATCCCCAGCTTGGTGTCTTGCTAATGATGGACTCCATCCCTTTGTCCAGATCATCAATAAAGATATTGAATAGAACAGGTCTCAACACTAGTGGCACCCCACTAGTGACCAGCCTGCAAGCATGGTGTCTTCCAGCACCATGTTATGGATGCAGCCATGTTTTTGTATGCAGCCTGGCCCATCATGGTCCAGGTGATCTACTAGACGGATGAGAAACAAGTTGGATCTTTTATTCAGCACCAGAGGATAATGTTTAGTGATTCTTCCTCTGGTTCAAGGGCAATAACAGTTGTTATTAAGTTTCTTCAGTATGTGCACTGAGACCTATCTTGCTTAACATTTTTATCAGTGACCTAGAGGAGAAAATGGTATACACTCTCATTTGGTTTATGAATGATTTTTCTTCATTACACAAAGCACACATGACTTACTGCATCCAATTCAGGCTTCTCCACTTCAGGAGAGACACTGCCAAACTGGAGCAAATTCAGCAGAGGACCACCAAGCTGGACAGGGGCTGAGGAACAATCCCTGCAATAAGAGGCTGGGGAAGATAGTTTTCTTCAGCCTGGATAGGAGACACCTTAAGGAGGACCTATGCCACACCTGTGGGGTGTTCACTGGGAAGACAGAGCCATGCTCTTCACTGAGGAATGTGTCATGTGGATCTGAAACAATAGACATGAACAGAGAAAAAGATATTATTTCTGAATGCAGGCTAACTCTTTTCCTCTTTGAATACAGTCAAGCAGAGAAGATAGTTGCCAGAAAGGTTATGCAGACTCGTCTTTGGAAGTCTTAAGAACCATCTGGACAAAGTCCTGTATGATCTGGTCTTATTCCACATATTTGAGGCAGGAGGCTAGGCGAGATCACTTCTTCAGATTCCTTCCAACTTGTATTATTCAATGATTTTCTGTTAACCAAGGCAATTGTCCTGGGTTGATCTTGACCTGCAGCTTAACACCCACACAGCTGCTGGTTCAGAAGGACCTGGAGGCTGTGCAAAGAATGCCCACCAACAGTGTGCTACCAACGCTGTTGTAGTCACAAGACTAAATCACAGCACAATACAGGATGCTGCGAAAATATTATCATTGTACCAGCCAGACTCAGTACAAATACCTGTAAAAACTCACAGCAAAATGTTGAGACACCCTTTAATCTTAGTGTGTAACATAATTATGAGCATTCTTGGGCACTGTGTGCTATTACGTAGTACCTTATCCTTCATCAATATTACTGTCACTCAATAAAGTCTGATGAAATGTGTGTGGAAATTCATGTGAAAACTTTTCTCGCATAATAGGATCAAAGTCTGCAAGATGTCCCCTGCATGTATAGTAAGCTTATGGAAGTTAATCATATGAAGAACAAGACTGTAAAATTACAGGTTAAGAATTACTGCTTTTACTTTCTAGAATTTTTACTTTAAAAATGTGTCAGTGTGCCGAAATTAATAGAAACCTCTGAGTTCTATATCAGAATCATTAATATCTCAGTGGAAAGCAATTTACAACTATTGGCTTCAAATATTAAGATAAAAAAAATGGATAATGACATTAGCTGTCTGAGAGTAGATGATTTCCTTACCTCCTTATCCATTATGTTGTCTGGTTAAAAAGAATCGTCAGACATGCAAATCAAGATTTCTCACAAAATCTGCCAATATAACCAAGAAGTATGTGAACTGAAGTAGAATAGAGCTTGAAAACTTTACAGAGACTAAGTTGCTATAGGAAAACATGTAATAAAATCCATCAAGTCTTGTAGTACTGAATGAAACATATGTTACTAAAATGGGTAGACCAATTTCTTGCCCCAAAGCTTTTCTGTTTTGCAAAGAAAATAAAGAAAGGTTAAAGAGCATCATAGACCTTGAATGAGAATTGGGCTGGGGGAATCATGCTCTGCTCTTCCTGAGACAGAAACAGGGACAGCCACCAGAAAAAGAGTATCAAAGAGATCCTGTATCATCCTCCCACCAGGCAGAAGGTAGTAGGTTATAGGAATGGAGGCAAGCCCATGCCTGAGGCAGAAAATTAATGCTCTCCTTGCTCACCTCACTTTCCTGGTTGCATCTGTACAAAAGGTATGAGGGTCTGGACATGGAAGGCCAGTCATTGGATGATATTGGATGCCAATCCATCTGCACCAGAGCTGTCACCAAAGTCAGAAAGGCCCATCCCTTGTACCACAACCACCTCCATAAGGAAGAAAAGACAGGTTATAGTTGTATGTTTAATTGTGTATGCCAGACAGATCTTCCTGTTTTGGAGGTTTTCTGCCTCCCTGGGGCCTGGGCTAAGGACATCCTTAGAAAACTCCCTGGCCTGGCACAGTCTTAGACTATTACCCATCACTGCTCTTCCATGTGGGTGGCAATGCAGCTGCAGAGCATGATCCAATGGTGATCAAAAGAGACTTCAGGTACTTGGGATGGTTGGTAACAGAGTACAGAGTACAGGTGATTTTTGCCTCTATCCTTCCAGTTGCAGATAGAAACACTTAAAGACATGGACGGACCCAGTGTGGCTTTCTTGTGCTGGTTACACTCCAGCACACTGGGAAGTGTTATGGAGAACAGCTGGAGGCTCCTGAGCTAATGGGAGCAAAAAGGGGAAGGCAAGTTAAATACCTCAAAGGAATTCAGGGGTGTCCCTCTAAGAAGGTAACAATGCCCAGCTGAAATACCTATAGACCAATACATGCAGCCACTGTGAAAATGGAAAGCCATTACTGAAATTGGTGGGATGGGTCCCTGGAGGTGTTTAAGAGAAGACTCGATAAGGAGCTCAATGACATGGTCTAGTTGGTGGGGAGTTGGACTAGATGATCCTGAGGGTCTCTTCCAACTCAGAATAACCTGTGAACCTCACAGCTGGAGTGTGGATATCAATAGCTACAGGCTGCTGAGAAGGGACATGTGAGAAAGGAAGGTTGAAGGGATTGCACTTGAAGTCAAGAATTGTGAAATAATGTCTCTGAAGAATAACTGGTAGAAGGTTGAAAGCTTATGGTCAAGAATCAGAGACCAAGGCACCAGGCAGGGGGCTGGAGTCCATGATCTTTGAGGGACTGTTCTAAGCCAAATGACTCTATGATTCTGTGATTGTAGAGAGACAAGAGGGCTTATTGGTTATGGGACTGTCGTAGTTTGACCCTGGCTGGATGCCAGAGATTCACCGCAACCTCTCCTGGAGGAGAAAAACTGGAAAATAAAACTGGTCACCAGCAAAAAAGCAAGGCAACTACAAGTAAAGAACATAAAGGATTTATTTACTAACTAACAAGATCAGAACTGCGAAGGAAGCATCATTTAAAAGGCAACATTTTTCCCCCACCTCTCCTTCTCTTACAACAGATGTNGGCCTGGGGCCTTCGATCTCTCAGCCTCCCATAGAATCACAGAATCACAGAATATTCTGAGTTGGAAGGGACCCACAAGGATCATCGAGTCCAACTCTTAACACTGTCTCCCTGGCGGGAATTGAACCTGGGTCTCCCACAAGCCAGGTGGGGACACTTACCACTGTACCGGCCCCTACATCTTGTTTCTGAGGTTTTTTTTCTTCTCTCCCAAATATGTTATTCACAGAGACGTCTCTATCTCTATAACCTTGAATGCCATGGCAGCGACTGGAGCTGAAAGCTGAGCTGTTAACCCACTCACTGCCAGAGCAGCAAAAAAGCCCTAAACTAGGACAATGACGTTCAGTGATATCAAGGTCTCAGGAAACAGATGAATATAATTTCAGTTTGGCAAAACTAAAAGTCATAATTAGAAATATACTTTTGATTGAAATAGATAGATGACCATTTCATGCCTGAATAACAGCCTGTACAGAAAGATCTAATGTACTTCCTTTATAGTTAACTGATATTATACCTTTAATTGTTTCACTTTGTGTTTCTGAAATATTTCTGTGATGTCTATTTTCTCTACTATATTAGGTTTTACCTTACAGAATCTTTATATCTACAAAATCTTGACTCTAAATTCAAGAGTAATTCACATAAAAATAAGAACGTAATAGACTTCATTTTTGCTGGTTTGAGGGTTTCTTAATCCATTCTGTAAAGAAAAATCCTGTTAGAATTTAAAAGCTACAACAGATAGAAAGTAAATTGTTCATTGTGCACACAAAACCTCTGTCTTATAAGTTTGTGACGGAACGAGGTTTACATTTGGGAAGGTATTTCAAACACTCTTCTGTATGTTTTAATGGTCAAGTACACTTGGTACAGGAGTTTCACATAGTTTGTAAAATTAAAATTAAAAAAAAATGTATGTCAAAGTATTAATCTGAGCATTTTTTAACATATATGCAAATCAGTTTAGCTTTAAAGAATAAAACTCAGATATGAGTATGAGATTGAACGGTAGATTCTGTGTGTGAAAAACAAGCCTCAGATAGACTCTCTGAAGAACTGATAAATAACAAGATAGTTGAGGGATTTCAGAGGTAACATACTAGATTTTTTTATATTGTTTCTGGTTTGGATGATACTGATGTTTTTATTTGTGTGTGTGTGTTGTTTTTTATTGTTGTTGTTTTGAGTCTTCCCCCTCCCCTCAAGTTCTTTTACGTAATAATGTTAAAGGAAAATGTGCCTGTTTTAAGACAGCTGATTTTTTCTGATTACTGTTTCGTGCATACTTCAGAATAAAATTTTCAATCTGCGCAGCGTGCTTTGCATGTTGCCAGATTCTTATCAATAAAGGATTAGTGCAATATGGACATGGTGCAATATTGTGCTGTTCTCTCATTTGGACTCCAACCTAAAGCTTTTTCTCATGCTCTCCCCTATATTGAGATCAGAGGATCTCAGCGTGCAAGTGCTAGCCTGACCTTCAATATAAACAAGAGGCATGTGATTCTGCAATGAGTATTGCTGACAGTTCAGAGATTTTCAGACTCTCTACTGTGCCTTTCTTCATAGCTCATAGAAGATAGGATCTGCTTTTAGAGAAGAAGCCTTAGAAAACCTTAAATTGACCATCCAATGACTGTGACACTGTTTTTTACAGTATAAAAGAGCGATATAGATTGTAATCCTCAATCCATTCTATTTTGTAGTGAGAATTTGATAGCTAGTTACGTTTCATTTCCCTTCTTTGGAACACTAACTATTTGAGAATCTGGCTCTTAACATCCTAAATAAAATCCCACCGAATTATGGGCACATCTAGCAGTTTGTACGTGATAACCATACAAAGTAATGAAAAACTGAGATAATATGATGGCTGCACTGAAAGCTGGAAGCCTGGCATGGCTGCTTGTGTCACTTTTCATCTAACTCAAATGGTACAGTTAATCTCTGACCTTGCAAAGTGGTCCATCTGGCTGGAAGGCACAGTGCCCTTGGAGAGCCCCCTCGAAGTCAATGGGGTTCACATGCCAGGAGCAGCTTGCAGGGCAGGACTAATTCTATCAATTAATAACTGGGTTCCATTACACAAACATCTGTGCCAGGTTTCCCTGAAGTCCAACAAAGCACCATTATTATTTCATAATTAAAAACCTTTTTTCCAGCTGCAACAATTTGCACAAATCTCAGAGTAGCACTTTCTGCACAAATCGGAAGAGCTTCTCTAAAATGCTTTGCAAAATTCCTAAAGCATATGGCACAGTTCTATAATTGTCTTCTGTAGCAAGGACCTTGGAAATTTTCAAAGATCAAGAACCAGGGAAGGGAATAACTTGAAGATTGCAAACCCTTTAATAGATAAGTGTTTTCCTTCCAGAAAACAAACTGTAATATAAATAATAATGAATGTCAATGTAACAGGGAATGATGTAACAGGGAAGAAGAAGTAATCTTGGGCAATTAATTTTGAGATAACTATTTTTCCTAATTTAAAGAAATGCATTCTGTAGCATTTTATTATATCTATATAATTATATTCATAAAATTTCTGAGCATAATGTTTTACATCAGCTTTCTCAGCTTAAGACAATTTTGATTAATAGAAAAATCCTATATTTAAGTCTATTATTGAGAATGAGCATTATCTGTGTAACTGGAAATATTTTACAGACCCAAAAGGATTTTGAAAAATAGTATTTATTGCTCATGGAGAGAACGAATACTAGGGTTGGGGTTCAGCTGTTGTAATGATAGTAGATGATGCTTGTCAGCTGTGACTCTGATTGTGTTGTTACCAAACAGTCTGAGGACAGATCTGTCTAAATGAATTGAGAGTAGACCTGCGGGTCTTCACTTTAAGTGACTCTTTTCCTTCATATTCACCTGTATGTTAATAAGATACACACAACTCAGTTTCTTCCCCCCTCCCTCTTTTCTATTTTTTTATTTTTTTCCCCCTGTCTTTGAAGAAGACACTATAACTGTTTGGGGTTTTTTTGCCTAAAAACCAAGTAGGCACGTCACTTTTCATTTCAAGGAACCCCTGGGTCTGTAGTATCAGAGGACAGGAACAGCTTCATCAAATGCTGACAGGAGAGGCATGCTTTGTATCTCATGAGAGAAAACCCATGGTACTCAGAAAACCAATTAAATGGCATCTCTGTCACATGCTAAACACTGGAAGAATTATGTAGAGCTTCCCCGTGTGCTCCATGTATGACATAAAGAGTTCTATGCAGTTTGCCATCCCTGTCAGCAAGGAGGTGGAGAAGAAGGGGGAAAAAATAACCAAACTCAGAGCTTCTATTGTAACTAAGATAATGAACACAGAGCTCCTTTTACATTCAAGTATCAATTCTTGCTAAAACGACAGTATTTTCTGGCAGTACTACTGTATGAAGGTGATAAAAAAACGATTACGTGTGAGGGCAGTATTTACAATAGTGACTTGCTGATAAAATGATTGATAATATTTAATGCAGTGAAAAGCAGTGCTGCACAGAGATTTAGAGGGGGAAAAAAGATCCTGATGTTAAATACGTGTGCTCTAACAGGTACTTTAACTTTAAGAAAATATGCACTGCAATTACACAAATTAATTCTACATAAATGTTGGGTCCACACAGGAAAGCAAAACAATGATAAACCTGCTACTAATGTGACACTTAATGTTGTTATGCCACTGAAGAGATCCAGGATGTTCTTGGATCTTAAATGCCTGTGAATAGTTTTGCTTTTCATGTCCCCATGAAGTGTGCCGTAGTCCTGTGTATCAAATTGTGTTAGAGCTGGCCTAAATCATCCTCCCTTTTAGCTGTGATTACCACAGCAGCTCCAGTCTTGTTGGAGGCTACAGGAACAAGCGGTACAGCTGTAATCTGCTCTACTCATTTGTAAAAAGTCTTTATAACTGCAAAAAGGGACAAAGGACATTGCTTAGAGCCTTTATGGGTATCTTAACTATTGAAGTCATGCTGTCACAAGAAAAAAAAATAAAATTGTCCAGGCCCTAAATGGAAAGTCATGAGTAAGAGAATGGACAATCTCATCTGCTTTCAGATCCAGGGACACAAACTTAATCATATATCATTTAACAACAGCAAATGATGTTTCTGCTTATTAGCATGCAAGCAGCAGTTGCTGTTTACATTTAGAAGTAATTTTAAGATGCATAGTCTCTAGTACAATTTCAACCGAATCACCTCATAAAATTATTTCTGTAGTAGTTTTTTTCAAGATTATCATAGCAGCCAGCATAGATATTGACTAAAAGCAATTTGCTGTTATTTGGGCATAAAATGCAAATTGTAGTTTTTTGATAAGTCAAGAAACTACTCTCTCCCATCACCAAGATATATATTCCTTTGGACATAGATTTACCATTTGGACATTTATGTATATAACATGATTTTTTAACTCCACCCCATGTTCTAAATATTTTTTTTCTGATATAATGTCTCTCAATTTCTTGACTGAAAAAAAAAAGAAGTCCAAACCTTCAAAGTTTTCAGTGTGTTCTCAGAGAAGTTTCTTTCAGATGTAAGAGATTGTATTCAATAGTAGTAATCTTAACTCCATATAATTGCAATCAGCAGAAGTGGGTTTGGCACTTAGATTTGCAATATTCATCGTCAACATTTTTTTCATCATTTGTGCTTTATTGCTCCCTGCTCTTTGCACTCCCTAATTAAGTTCTGTTGCTTTTGCAAGTTGGTAATTGTATGTTCTAGTAGTTTCTACAAGATCTTGTTCTAACCCTATCTTGTCCTACTCAAGCACTCTTTCTGATCAAATTTTTTCAATGGATTCATACCATACTGCCGAAATTATGTAAACATTACAAAAGACTGAACTTCTGTCTTCACAATCATTTCCACTGAAGTAATTATAAAACATGAGTTAGTTTCAAGTAAGTATTGCAGGAAAAGAGGAATTTCAGGTGAGCAAAACTTTATAGGATAATCGTGTGTGATATTTAGCACCTTAGAAACAGACAAAGTGGTTTACATGCCTGATCTTAGAAAAAAAAAATCTGAGTCCATAAGGAAAACTGAGGAAGCTGCAGTGACACTGTATAGTTAACTAATGACGTGTTTCTTCCTGAGTCAATATTTACTCAGTGTGTTAGCAGAGTTAGAAGAATTCTGGTGATAGGGTCACACAGAAAATAAGGTTGAAATTAATTGCTAATCTGAACAAAGTAAATTACTAAATGCAGCCAAATAGAGACAAGAGTTCACCTGAAACTAAAGATTCAGCATGTCTTCTGTAATTAAATTTATTGCATACTTGAAGTCATTGCAAAACCTAGTGTGCATCATTAGATTTTGCCTGCCTTTACCTAAAATTTCAATGGTAACACAATTTAAAGCAAAACCACCTGGGTTTGCATCACAGATACCAGTTAGGTCCATTAAACGTAGATAAATGACAGTAACTACACCTCAGCTATAATGTCATGTAACACATTTCCCTCTCTCTATCCTTTTACAGGCACAGATATGTACCTAAGCTCACACACACATACATATTCTGTGTGTGATTTTATATGTTTGAGAGAAACACGTGAGTAACTGTAGGAAATGTTTATTCACCAGTGTAATTATAATAAATGGTATATAAACCCATCTGTGGCTTCTCTGTGTAAAAATATAAATATTGTTATCAGAGAAAACATGCTTTGCTCTAAAGAACCTACCCCTTCCTGTATTTGTCAAAAAGGATTATCTACACCTCTTAAACACCAAACAGAAAGAAAACTTGTAATAATGCAAGAAAATGCGATTTCTAACAACACTTTGATAAAGTAAACAAATAGATATTTCATCTCCTCACAAAGTAAAACATAAATTTAATTTACTTCCTGCCAGGTTAGCATATATATTCTGTGATGCAATTATGACACAGCTTCTGCCTGGAAAAGACTGAAATAAATTTAACATTCAATACTCTAGTTGTGATAGATTCTTGATATTAACAGGAATAATGAATACTCCAAAAATGTCATAATTTATAACACACTTTTTCAGCTGCCATCTTCCATAATTGATAAAAGTATTTTCAGTTCCGATACAATTCTCGGTGTTTAATCCTGTATACAGAAAGTCATTGTTTACAGAGCAGATGCTTGTAAACTATGTAAGGGGAGGGGAAATTTTTTCTTCATGTCTTGGAACAAATAGAAAAGAACAAATAAAAATTGACTAAAATACATAATGGCTATAAATATGGTATGAACATATTGTTAGATTGATGTTAACCAGCTAGAAGCCAAATCCTTCTTATACTGCCATATCTCTTAAAGTGAGTTTTTAAATATAGTCGGTTTTATAAAACAGTTTTTTCAACTCATTACCTTTCTTTTTGAGGTGACGTGTTTAGCACCCAGATGCTAACAACTGAGTGAAAATCATGACACCGTTTCATTGGATTCTACACAATTTAACAGAATCACAGAATCACAGAATATTATNTTTCCAGACTGAACAGTCCCAGTTCCTGTAGTCGCTCCTCATAGGGCCTACCCTCCAGTCCCTTCACCATCCTCGTTGCCCTTCTCTGGACCCTCTCAAGCAGCTCAACATCCCTCTTAAACTGGGGAGCCCAGAACTCAAGATGAGGTCTGACCAGCGCCACCATCCTTTCAAACAAAAGGTGGAACCCACCTATTTATACAAAGGGCTCTGATAACTATTAACATTTAAAAAGAAAAACAAAGACCATGAGGCAAGCAGCTGGATGCTGTTTGGTATCCATTTCTAAGGGGTTTTGCACATTCTGGTGATATGTAAGTTATGCTCTGACTCTCTACTGACAGAAAAAAAAAGTAAATTTTAGTTTGGATCCCACAATACTAATGTTGGCATAATACGCTTTTTGCAGATTTTGTCTTTGAACATAAAATTTGGAAAAATAAAGAGTATGTCAAGTAAAAGGAAAAGAATTATGAAACATTAATTTCAAAGGGTCTTTTTTTCCTTTCTCAGTGCTATTCACACTTGCATTTTCCTATCTAATCTTTTTTTTCCACTTTTTAAAATAGATCTTTTCCCTGCTGTCTTTCCTATGCCAATTCAATTCATGTTCAAAATCTTCTCTGCCTTGCCCCTTTTAAATATGTATTTGATTTTCTTTTCTTTCTTTCATTCTTCTTTTGTGTTGGAAGAAACCTTTAAGATCACCTACTTTCAGCCCCCTGCCATGGACAAGGACACCTTCCACTAGACCAGGTCAATCAGAGCTCCATCCAATCTGACACTGAACACCTCCAACTACAAGCTTGGATACCACAAGGTATCTGGACACCTGTGCTGGTGCCTCACTGTTGTCAGAATATTTGTTTTCTTATATCTAACCTAATCTGATCTATCGTAATCTAAATTTACACTCTAATTTTAAAACCATTATCTTTTAACGGTAAATTTAATTATAACTACTGGGAAAATCTCTCTCCCTCTTTCTTGTAAGTCCGCTTTGTAGAGTAAAAGGTCACAAAAAATTCTACCCAGTGCACTCTCTTCTCCAGGCTGAACAACTCTCTCAGGCTCTCTTCATACAAGAGGTGCTCCAGCCCTCCAGTCATTTTTGTGTCCATACTCTGGACCTACTTCATCAGGACCCTGTCCTTTTTTGTGCTAGAGACTCTTGATTCCACACAGTACTCTCTGTGGGATCTCAAGAGCAAATATTGCTCATTATAGCCTCAAGACCCTCACAAAGGCATTTTGAAGGCCTTGACCAACTTGAGGAGACGCCATTTCACTGTCTGACAGCAATAGAGAGATCTAAAATGAACTTCCCTTTCAATAATGTCCCTTTCTATACAGCACCAAATGGGATGAGTTCTTCCTCCGGGTTTCGTGAGACTTTGAACATTAAGTCACTGGCCCAGAAATTGTCTGGTCTTGGTACAACACAACATGGAATTATAGAAGTGAATATTCCAATATTAGTGGTCACTTCATATTGCTAGTTACGTTTATTTAGGATGCACATGATTGGGGTATGACTCTGAAAACGTAGAAAGATATAAATAAACAAAAGGTATGTTTGCAGAAATAAAAAAAAGGGCCTTACCTCCATACCCATTTTTCCATCCACAGTTCGTCCTCCAGCACCGCTTTTACTTTACCCTGTGAGTGTCTGTGGACACCAGATAAAGATGGATATTTATCAATATATCATCGAATTAAATTATTAAAGGAAAACATATACTGTCAGACACTACTTTCATTTTGTGCTTATTTATTTTGAGAAGCTACTTCAAAGATTGATTATGTACAAAACTTATTAATTCAGTGACAATATTTACAAAGTAGGCAGGTCAGCAAAACTAGAGTACATTCTTAAATTTCCTCAATTAAGAAATACTATAAAAACAACAAATTAGCTAGTAAGGAATTATTGTATTAGGCATATGAAAGAATCTGTACTGTAACAGATAGTGCTGAACTGTTTTTCTGTTTTAACATGCTGCCATATGACAATATTTTCATAGCTACTGGTAGATGTGGGTAAGTTGCTGGTCCCACTTAAAAAGTTGTCATTATAAATCCTATTTGACAAGTGAATTAACTATGGCAGGCCATTTTAACAAGCATCAGAATGAACCCGTGGGCCCTACTCATTTCAGTTACACAGCATGTAACTCATGTTCCCATTTGCTTTGAATAATAAAACTACATAATCCAGCTATCCATTACACTACACAAGTGCGGTAGTCTCCCATCCAGATAATTATATGCAGCTCAAATTACATTCCATTAACATGTTGGCTGGCTGATCACAGAGAACAGGGTGTATTCAGCCATAAAAGGTTGGAGCAGTCCAAATGAACCACTTTAAAATATTCAAAGTAAAGTCAAGGCACCGAGTCTGACATTTTAAAGGGAGTAACTTATAGTGTGAAACCACAACTTTTCTCCACAAGTAACTTGTTTCACATGCCTACTACTTTCAAGGTTGGATGCAGCTGAAGTTCAAAAAAATTACTTGTGATTGAATTCAAACCTGTCAGGAGGTTGCAGACACCTGCTAGAGGAAGAACCATCTAAGCCAGGGCATGGGTGGGAGTTCTCAGGCAAGTGTATCTTTATTCAGTCATAATTCTGAGTTTTAAAATGGAAATTTTGTTGTTCTACGATTCTTAGCTATTATTGAAGCCACATTCTGCAGGGAAGGAGGTATACAGGTAATAACTCAGGGTGTGTTTTCCTCGGTGTGAACAGATCTCTCTGCTCCTATGCAGTTATGTAAATGTATAATTATATGCGTGATAATCTCAAGAATATCTTTGCTTGAAAGCCAAATTCTTCTTTTCCAGCTACTTTAGCTCATGGAAATTGATATACACTCTCTACCTACAATCTTTACTTCACTTAGGCATTATTATGCCGTCTATTGAAGACTCAAGACGTCATTCCTATATTAAAAAGTTACTGAGCTTTGAAATAGGTGGCAGCCAAACGCTGCATCTCTAGGGAGGCCTTGACTACAGACAGTATTAGAGACAGGAAAAATATGTGTAAGATGGAGTTCAGTCATGTTCAACCAGTTCCAAATGAACACAAACTGTAAACAGCACTTCCTAATACAGCCATCACAACTCTTGTGTGAAAACTGGATACAAATCTAGGAAGCAACAGTGCTTACAAATGAATATGTGCATATATAAACTCTCAAAGATGCATAGAAAGGGCTGGATCTCATTTGAGAAAATTGAAATAGTTTTGAGACATTACACAATGGCCAGGCCATTGTATGGGTGGAACAAAAGGATACCAAAAGGAGGACAATAAACTAAGGAATGAAAATAGAGTTTTGAGAGATAAGGAGTACTGATCTCGGCAGTGATCAACACACCAAAAAAAGATGTACACATTTCTCATTAATGTTTAGTTCTACAAGAGTGAAAACATGGGTAAAAATGACATTATGCCCCCAAACCAAAATATTTTTACAAATGACATTTGAGACCGTTCTTCCTCTCGTGTAAAGTTCTGTTCAATGTGTCATCGTAATACCCCAGGTAAGTGGCCTGCTAGACTGTGAGGGATCTAGGTTGGTGTTATGCTCTGCGATGTGCTCTCTGTCTCTGTACGGGTGTTAGATGGTGAGTTGGACTAGATGATCCTTGTGGGTCCCTTCCAACTCATAATATTCTGTGATTCTGTGTGATTCTGTAAGTGACTTCTCCACAAATTTATCAATTGTTTTTTTCCAGATGACTTTGTTTTCCTGTGTATTCTATTGGCATCTGGCAGAGACAAAAGCCATCTGAATGAAACCTCTCCAGTCCTGGAGCCACTAGCCCACGGGCTCAGCCAGGAGTGTTACTTTAAAAATGTATATAGGGTTCTTTAATACCTTTAGACAGCATAAAGAGAAGAAGTCACAGACTTTTCCTCAAGAGGTGCTTTTACTGATAGTTCAGGTGAGAAAATAAGAAACTTGGCAAAACGCTGAAAAGGTTATCATACAATCTAGATAAAATCTAGGTACAATCTAGATAAAATCTAGGTACAATCTAGAAAAAATCTTCCACCCAGCATAAACCAAAGTACACCACTTAATCAAAACACAATTCCTCCAGTTTTAATCTACTCGACACATCAGGAGAGGAGCAAAGAAAGAGAAGGAGAGGGAGCAAGAAGAGAGAAGGAGACAAATATAGTTACCATTGGAATCCTGTGGAAGACCAGCTCTCACATGTTCAGATGGCAGGTCTGCAAACACGTGCAGAACATATGCCTTCGAATTTATCTGCGCTGGTCCTTGTGCCTACCTCCCCCAGGGCAGGACCACTGGCCCACTGGTCATTGTGGAGGAGGGTGAGGGCCAGTGTTTCCACTGTCCCACATGCCCAGCTTGATCTTGCACTTTCCTTGAATACCTGATTTAATGGTTAGAAGCATTTTATCCTCTTTTCAAGTGTTTTCCATTTTTTCTTTTTCTTTTTTCTTTCTTTTAATTATCTCTCTTTTATTTGAGTAAACAGTATGAAGTTTAACAAGACTAAGTGCTGGGTTCTTCACTTTGGACACAACAACCCCATGCACCGCTATTGCCTGGGGGACGAGTGGTATGAGATTAGTGAAGTGGAGAGAGACTTAGGTGTACTGATTGACANTGGTGAGTTGGACTAGATGATCCTTGTGGGTCCCTTCCAACTCATAATATTCTGTGAATCTGTGAATTATCAACTCACTGTCAAATACATCTGAGTGTCAAATATTTGGCAGTACAAAACAATCAGGCAGGGATTTGTAGAAACAGTCAAAAACTTCACCTGAATAAGGAAGTTTTGAGATTCTGCCAGCACATCTCACTGCTAAATGGAACTGGATCATGACCATACTACTTACGCATCAGCTGCTGATAGAATCAGTTGGTTCTCTTCAAGAAAATTCAACAGTTCAGTCTTGATCTGTGCTACTGTACCAAACAGGTCCCAGTGTAATTAACCTCTAATTGGTGACACTGTCTTATGGCTTTGATCTGTCCACGCAGTTGCTCACTCTCTTTTCCTGCAGTATGGGCAGAAATGGAAAGATCACAAAGAGCCACGTCCTCGAACTCATGGCCTCAGCACACCCTGCAGACAAACACCATAAATGAGAACATGTCCCCTTCCTTTTTCTTTACCTAACTGTGCATAATGTCACATGCAATGGGATGTCTCTTTGTGTCAGCTGTCCTTCCTGTGTCTTCTCCCAGTCTCTTGCCAAGCCCCATCCACAACTCCTTTTGGGGGCAGAATGGGAAAAAGATAAACTTTTGACACTGCTCAGCAATAATCAAAATCATGAATCATAGAATCATGGAATGGTCTGAATTAAAAGAGAGCTTAAAGGACAAATCTCATTCACAGAACCACAGAATCACAGAATATTATGAGTTGGAAGGGACCCACAAGGATCATCTAGTCCAACTCACCACCTAACACCCGTGCAGAGACCGAGAGCACATCCCAGAGCATAACACCAACCTAGATCCCTCACAGTCTAGCAGGCCACTCCGAGCCGGAAGGGGCCCAGTGTCATCCAGCCCTACACCCCCCGGCTAGACCATGTCACTAAGCTCCTCGTCCAGTCTTCTCTTAAACACCTCCAGGGATGGCGACTCCACCACCTCCCTGGGCAGCCCATTCCAATACGCAATTACTCTCTCTGTGAAAAACCGCTTCCTAACGTTAAGATTGAACCTCCCCTGGCGTAGCTTGAGGCCGTGCCCTCTCGTTCTGGTGTCGTCAGCCTGGAAGAAGAGGTCTACACCCATCTGGCTGCAACCTCCCCGCAGGTAGTT
>WEKX01021902.1:0-15560 GCA_013390025.1 Pitta sordida | reverse complement strand
CTCTTTATCTTCTGTTTAAGAGAAACAAATGGTACTTTGAAGGACGCCCATAAAAAAACTGAGAAAAGGGACAGCACAGTGAAGGAAAGAGTGACAGTGCATGAGGCTGAAAGAGCGTTTCATGTGTTTTGCTTTATGAACTTTTGTTTTATTTCACGATCTGAAAGTTAAGACTACATTTGCTAAAGCCTAGCCTTTAGGTTTTTGAGAGGAACTAGCATTACCCAGCCCACCACCTTGCTCAGATTGCTATACTGAGAAGTTTGGAATTTTCTTCATTTGCAGAGGCTCTTTTAGGAGGGTTGGGGCTTTGTTTGTTGGTTGGTTTTGCTTTGAACACAGGACATAAGAGGGCTTATACACACACACAAAAGGCTATAGCAGATGAAACAATTTTCCTCCCTGGGTTAAGAGTCTTAAGAAACTGGGAACACCAGCATGCTGCTCTGTATTCCTCCTACCATATGCTCAGTGTCTTTCTTACGAAGCTCTTGGTAAATCAGTGAGAGCAATTCAATATCAGGCACTACTAGAACTGGTAGAAGGAAGTCCATCTGTCAGCTATCAGCAGCATCTTTGCAGTATCCCCATATTTCCTGTAACTGCAGGGTTCATCTTGTTTTCTCCTCAAGTCAGCTAGCACCAACTCCAAAGAACAGTGGCCAACAAAAGAAATCAGTTCTGGTTTTTTAAGAGTTTCAAAGAGCAACAAAACATGGCCTTGCCAATATCCACTCTGCAGACTAGAAGCACACCACAGCCTGTGACAGGCAGATGTGTACATTCACAGAAGACTCTACCCCACCTTCTTCATATAAGCCAAGGGTTCAAAGTACAGCAGTCACAAGACAACACAAGGCAAAAGTTAGAAAAAGAAGAAATTACATTTTGGATCAGACATTCACTAATCCATGACTGCAAAGGATTTTAAAAGTTCCTAGACTGTGTTCAGAGACACATTCCAAGTAACAGGAAACTTCCTCCCTTTTGCCATGCATCAGATGCAAGCAGATTTAGTCCTCCAATAGCTGTCTAGTAAGACATTTTTGCAAAAACAGGTGAATGCTACAATCCTTCAGGGCACTACCTGGATGACCCCTTCCCCAAAGCTCAACTAGAAGGTCATCACACTCCCTCATTCAAGTTCTTCTCATGTCCACTTACATCAGGACATCCGTAAGTTCCCTTGACAATTGCAAGAAAATGTATATTGAAAAACTGTCACTTAAATACACTTCTTCAAAGTGTGGAAACAGTAGCTGGCTTCCCCATCCCAAAATATGTACGAAAACTTTGACCACCTCTATTCATGCTCAAGTTAACAAACACAATAATAACTAAAATATCAAACTAGTTTTCTCCTGCAGAAAAATCCAAATTACTCACCCTGTTATACATGTATCTAAGCATGAAGTCCAGCAGAAAAGATTTTCCTTTGCGGAAAGCTCCTGCTACAGACACAACTACTATGTTAAGATCTTTAATGTGCTCCTGAAGCAAGATTTTTTCCAAGGCTGCTTCATCTAATTCAAAGTTATGGTCATCTTCATGAGCAAGAACAATCTGTATGGGGCGCGGCTTATCCAATTCCACCTCGTCATCTGAGTCTGGCAGGGCATCTGAGTCAGGCAGAGCATCATCCTCTTCTTCCTCATAATGCTTACCTGCAAATTGACAGGTGAGAACACATTAATAAGAGCAAGCTTAGGGCATTAAACTTTTTTTTTCCAAAGTGAAGCCTTGAGCTGGGCTTTCATTGTCAGCAGCAAGTGATGTTCTCCAGAATGCATGTGTGCAGATAAAGATCAACAGTAGCTCCCTGTCCATTTTCATCAGCTTTGTGTCTAGTCTACAATTCAGATATTCAGAATCCTCCATGTTTTAAGAAATCGATTCCCCCCTCCGATTTTCAGCTTCAAAACCCATTTTAAAGGCTTCCTAAAGTATAACTTCTATCAAAAATCAAGGGCCTCTTATCTGGGAAAAAATGAAGAGTTTAAAGCTTCAGAGAGGACTAAAAAAGGCCATTTTTACATCACCACTTTCTTATATACTACTGTAACAGTGTGGGGGGAAAATGAACCTTTTCTGTCAGTTTTGCTTGCCAGCACACACAAGTAAGACCACTGATCTCATGTGGAACCCAGGATAACATACAACACATGCCTACACTCCTCTCTAATTCCAACACATTACATCCATTTCAAGTCTCAACACAGGACAGGTTTCAGAGCATCTATTCACTCTTCGAAAAGGGTAAACTCCTGAGGACGTCCAGGGCCCTGGGATAACAACAAAAACCCCACCGGAAATAGTTTAGAGCTTCATACTCTTCCTATGATGCACTTTAAGCCAGATTTATTAACAGTAAGTATCAACCCTTTCAAAAACAGGTACGGGACTATAGAGATCCCCGTTACTCGCAGGCTGTTGGGTCTGGTCCTCGTCCCACGTAGCCACGCTCCCTCCCCTAATAGTGTCTGGAGGAGGGTCCTGAGGGCGCAGCTCCCTCTGTAATGCCTCATTAAAGGGGAAGAAACGCCTTTTGCCACCTCCCAGCTCCAAGAAGGGAGCTTTTCCGAGCATAGAAACCAGCACGGCTAGAAGCCAGGAAGTCAGCAGCGCCGCCCCCCCTCCCCGAAAAACCAAGGGGGGACGGAGCCTCCTGCCACTGTCCTTTCCCTGCCGCGTCTCTGCTGGGTTTTTTTATCGGGGTTTTTGGTTGCTGCTGTGTGTTCAAACACAGCAGAGGTGGTACATCTCTCCCGAGCAGGATTCTTGGGGAGGCTGGGGGAATGAGTTCAACAGTGCCCGGGGCGGCGCCGTGGGTACCACGGCGCTGTGTGACAGGAGCAACAGCCGAACAGGCTGGGACAGTCCCTGCTGTTCAAAGTAGGTGCTTTGGGGTTTATTTTTCCGGGAATATAACAGCCCCGACCAAAGCTTGTCTGGCAAGAGTGGGGGCGAGCAGGCAGCGCTGATCCGGCCGCCCCGGGATGGAGCGGGCGGCAGCCAGGGTCTGTCTCCCACTGGGGCTGTCTGCAGGAGCGCGGGTGACCAGCGGCTCTGCAGGGCGAAAAGAGCTGGTGGCTCTGTGATCTGCTCTTCCAGCAGCTCCTAAGATGTGCAGGTCAGAGGCGGACTTGGGAGCCGGTGCAGCACCGGAGCACAGATGCGTCCCTGCGCCGGGAGAGACGCAACCCTGCTTCTCCCTGCGCCTGCCGCCCAGCCTGCAGCTCTCCCCTTCCCTCTCCTACCCTCCCTCCGCCTCACACATCTTACAAGGGAACTTTTAATCTTATTATGGCCAGTGAGGGGTCCCAGTGCCACCACTCTGACGTCAGGAGTCTGCGTCGCCGGCATCGGGACACACCGGGCTATGCTCTCCGTGTTCTGCCAGTGCCGGCAGACCTGAAATGCATTGCTGAGTCGGTGGCTCCACTCCTTTCCACAGGGTTTAAATCCCCCATCCGCCGCAACTCCGAGGTCGGCATTGTTGGCAGCAATCGGCCCCGCCACCCCCCCAGTTCGCAGCATGGCGCCCGTCCCTTTGTGCCGGCAGTGCGGCAGCGCTCCTGGCTTCACAGAGATGGAACCGGCTCCCCTTTCTCCTAAATGGTGAGAATGAAGCATGTACAGCCACCCTAGTGGGCGGTGACAGCGTGGGGGACCAATTATATATTCATAACTTCATTATATATTCACGAGCCGATGGGTTCGCGGTATGTTCTGCGCACGCACCGAGGTCGCGCAGCTCGCTGAAAAATCACGCGCAACTCCTGGATCTCGCAAAGAACAGACTGCGACTAGGCGGAGGATCACTGTAGTTCATACATCATTTCAGAATCAATGCCCTTTCAGGATCAACCAGTAGCTGAAAGAACTATAACCCAGATTAAACTCAAGTTGTTAATGAATTACAAGGTAACATGTCCCTCCAGATATGCACTGTAATACAGCCGCGTCTCCTATACCATGGTAATGTGGGTCTTGCCGCCCACTCTCAAAGCTCTCCGTCTGTGTAGAATGGCAGCTCATTANGGGAGCCGGTGCAGCACCGGAGCACAGATGCGTCCCTGCGCCGGGAGAGACGCAACCCTGCTTCTCCCTGCGCCTGCCGCCCAGCCTGCAGCTCTCCCCTTCCCTCTCCTACCCTCCCTCCGCCTCACACATCTTACAAGGGAACTTTTAATCTTATTATGGGCAGTGAGGGGTCCCAGTGCCACCACTCTGACGTCAGGAGTCTGCGTCGCCGGCATCGGGACACACCGGGCTATGCTCTCCGTGTTCTGCCAGTGCCGGCAGACCTGAAATGCATTGCTGAGTCGGTGGCTCCACTCCTTTCCACAGGGTTTAAATCCCCCATCCGCCGCAACTCCGAGGTCGGCATTGTTGGCAGCAATCGGCCCCGCCACCCCCCCAGTTCGCAGCATGGCGCCCGTCCCTTTGTGCCGGCAGTGCGGCAGCGCTCCTGGCTTCACAGAGATGGAACCGGCTCCCCTTTCTCCTAAATGGTGAGAATGAAGCATGTACAGCCACCCTAGTGGGCGGTGACAGCGTGGGGGACCAATTATATATTCATAACTTCATTATATATTCACGAGCCGATGGGTTCGCGGTATGTTCTGCGCACGCACCGAGGTCGCGCAGCTCGCTGAAAAATCACGCGCAACTCCTGGATCTCGCAAAGAACAGACTGCGACTAGGCAGAGGATCACTGTAGTTCATACATCATTTCAGAATCAATGCCCTTTCAGGATCAACCAGTAGCTGAAAGAACTATAACCCAGATTAAACTCAAGTTGTTAATGAATTACAAGGTAACATGTCCCTCCAGATATACACTGTAATACAGCCGTGTCTCCTATACCACGGTACTGTGGGTCTTGCCCCCCACTCTCAAAGCTCTCCGTCTGTGTAGAATGGCAGCTCATTAATATGCAAATTTGCCCCACACCCTCACACGGCCCCCCAGTGGCATTTAGGCACTGCCCTGCTGTGTGTTGGTGTTTGTGTCAAGGCTTCCCAGTGCCCGCAGCCACCCCACACCAGGAAAAAACCCTTTTCTGCTCAGCCGGGGACACAGGTGTGGGGAGCCACCTGGACCACGGTCCCAGTGTCTCTCCAGGTGGGTACACCGGGTCTCTCCATACTCGGGGTAAATGTCTACCCCGATAAAGTCACGGACACTATTCCTAACCTGAGTGTGTAAATCTTTCATAACTGCATGCAGCCACTTTGTTCCAAGGGGGGCGTGGCTCATGCTCGAGCGGAGTGGGGTTGTGGCATGCACTGGAGAAGGGGGTGCAGCTCCTGCCGGAGAGGAGCCAAGCCACCATGGTTGCCTCGGGGCAGGCACGGCATGGCCAGAGCAGTGTACCCATGGTCCTTGCAGCATGGCATAGTGATTGATTTGAATATTCATAGTGCCTAATTTGAATATTCGTGCATGTCAGGTCGCGCATGCATAGTTGCAAAACAGGCCTCCTTAATCACTGAAAAATCACACTGTGAAGATGTGAAGCTACTATCTGCGGGGGCACGAAGTGGAAGAGGGTTGACTGTAGTACCAAAACCCTACCTTCCTGATTTCTAGAATTCAGGAGTTATTGGGTTAGAGGCCTAAAAGAAAATCTTGGATAGGTCAATTTGGTTAAGCTTCCTCTCTTGTCCAAGCGCCACAACACTGAAGTTTGTCCCGTGGCAGAAATGAACTCTACCATTCCTGATTCCACCTTTCCTAGCAAGCACCTGAAAGTCATTTTGTGCCTACAGAATTGCCTCCCACTTGAGATTCACATTTTGCCATATTGCACTGGAACTCCATGGGCACAAACCTGACCAAGGCACCTTCCCAGCAGTTACTTAACTGGGGTTATCACACAGGAATTTAAGTACACTGCCCTAGTACATTATGTGGCTCCCATGCTCCCTGTGGGAGCAGCCCACAGGAAGTGTTCTCCTGCAGATGTGTCCACGAGGCACCACAGAACACACCAGTTGCATTAATTCATGGCAGACAACCTGCAAACACTCACAGGACCTGCCAAGACATTCTTGCTAGACTTTGTACCCGTCCTCAGCAGAAGACTTACAAACAGTGCTCCAACACTTTGCTCTGTGCACGTAATGACACATTTGAGTTACCATGAACATGAAAAACTGGTAACTTGGTGACCTGGAGTTTTCCATCAACTGTCTCTTTATCCAGTTCTGACAACATTTAACTCCAAATGACAGAAGATGTTTCCACTTCCAAGCACCAAATCCTGTGCTGCTTCAGAGGCAAATGGCACTAAACCCTACAAAAATTTGTAAGGCATTGTTTTGGTGACCTACAGCAGTCTGTAAAATAATTTAAAGCCACATCTGCAACTTCTCTCTTCATTCACTTGCAGCCTGACACTAACCTTGTCCTACCTGGAAGCCATCAAAACCTTGGCAGACCTCAAAGGTCTCAAGCTGCAGTGGCATCCTTCTGCCACTGATCACAGCTACCCAAAACCCTTTCAGGCCAAGCATCTTTCTGAACAAAGAAGTAGAATGGGCCTTTATTGTTAGTTTTATATACAAACAAGCAGATCCTCCCTATCACAAGTAGATACAAGTACTATCAAGAGCTTACACACAACGTGCCATTAAAAGCTCACAACATCTTGTTAACAGCATTCTGCACCACTGAAGCTCATTGGCTCAGAGAGGACAGGAGAGAAGATTCATCTCAGACCCCATTCAACTCCTACCAGATTTCACTTACCAGCGGGAACTGCAAAGTCAAATCCAGAGCATCCAGTCGGGTTGGTTTCAGTCAGGTTCGTTTGCTTGCTCTTTTTCTTACTAGTCAGCCTAGTACATCTAGAAGTTCCCAACCTACCCACAGAAAAGACCATCATTGCCATCAGTCAAGCACTTTAGAGGGCAGGGAACTACACTGTTGACGGCCGTGAAGGAAATCTGATCTATCCAGAAGAGCCGGTTTGATAACTTTCTGCTTGAGTGGCAGAGAATACCCTTCCTTTTAAGATTTTGAACTACAGTAGTTAGCAACTACGTATCAGGACAGGCACTGCGAAAGTTAAGCATGTGAACTACAGAACAAAGTGCTACTGCTGGTCTAGGCAGCATGATCAGCACATGCTTACCTGTCAGGCGTTCCCAGGCAGACACCTCAGCCTTTTGTGGGCCTTCATGTTGCCTTCTGGCTGCTCACCCTGTCACTCTGGCTACTCTCCGTCTCAGGCGGCACTGGAGTAGTTAGGAAGCCTTTCCAGAAGGCTTCAGCATCCCGGGCAGAAAGATNTGCTCTCGGTCTCTGTACGGGTGTTAGATGGTGAGTTGGACTAGATGATCCTTGTGGGTCCCTTCCAACTCATAATATTCTGTGATTCTGTGATCACATTCCACCCCCAAGAATTATTTTCAGCGCAGCCTCTGGAAAAAATGGTCAGGACAAGAAGCCCCTCTTCACTGTCCAGTTTTCTGGAAAAGCATTGTAGTTCATAAAATAAACATGCTGATGGCACTGACAAGTCAGGCCAGAAGTTAATGACATTCAGAACACGAGTCCTGTTCCTTAGTTCTCCCCCCACCTTCCTCGTCACCCCCAGCAGAGTCACAATGTACTACATACTTAGAACTCAAATTTTAAGTTGATTTGTCCTGAAGCACAGCCTAAGGACTACAGACTGCTTTTGGTTCTTGCAATAGTCCAGTCCCAGCAAATCAAGTATAAAGCACAGGAGGAGTAACTTTATAAAAGGTGACATCAACAGAATGACCATTTGTACATTCAAGTGTTCGTAGCCAAACAGACATTAATTTTGACTTGCAAAGTTCATGGCAATCTCCCTGTATAGGTCTCTGTGACAACACATTTCAGTACTGCTACAAGGGCAATCAAAACAACACTCCTGTTGGTTTGGGGGTTTTGTTTTTCACGCAGTACATCTTAAGTCCAGTTCCATCCCACTAATGGAGCAGCACATCCACCCCAATACATTCATACTCAAGAGTGGTTGTTTCAGAGCCATGTTTCACATTCTGCATTCACAAGAGCCAGGCAGCGCTGCCTCCTGCCACAGTACTAAAGACAGGCTGGTAGATTCATCCAACTCATTCATGGGGCTGGTCTCCATGCTGCCGGAAAGTCCCACATGCACAGACAATCTGGACTTCAGGCTTTCAGTACAGAAAAGCTCTCATCTGTCAAAGCATCTGGCTCTGGAACTCGTAGCACAGTGTTGCAGGCCCAGAAAGTCATCGCTACATTTTTCTTTTTTCCAAGATGTTCATGTGACATCTGAAGTTTCTGTACTACTAGACTGACAGACTCCAGACTAGGGTCATACCTACTGCTCTATCTGGAGGTGATATAAGAACATCAACAACTGGTCCCTGAAGTCTGCCATCCATTCAGGCGTATTACTACGACTGTTCACTAATCACTTCCTACTTCGTTTTGGCTTCTTCTAGCCTGAATTATTCAGCTGGAGCCTGTGTGCTAAAGCAGAGTTGACAGGCATAATCACTTCCTAACCCGGATCAACCAGGCTAGGAGACACAAGAGAATCAACACTCTAGAGCAAGACACAGAAGACAACAGATCTGAAAGGAAGGAAATATAGCAAAGATACTACTGCTCAGTTTCCCTATAAACTCCTCACTCCACTCAGCAACAGCTACAACAGGTCTACTATTTACACTCACCAGCTAAGTATCCAGAACAACCACTGTTTGTTGAAAGGCCAAGCCAGATTTTGAGAACAGCAGCTTCTTGTGTACACAGACAGTACTTCAATTGAACAAACTCAACTAAATAGCCCATTTTTTAAAGTATGAGGTAGAATGAAAAGCTAATTCCTACTTCCCCTAAATACACAGCCAGCAGCTCATGACCTACTTCTCCTGCAGCGTAAGAACATGAGTGAAACAATCAGCTACACCTGCATGCTACAAAAATAAGAGAGAGCCTGCTTTAAATGCAAGTTCCTCCCTTTAAGCACATTAACAGAAATGAAGTACTAACATGCTTACCTTTAAGTTTCAATGCAAATACAGTTGGAGCTCTTTAAACACATCATTCACATTTTTTTCACAACAAATAAAATGCACACACTAATTGCTAAACTCAGTTGGCTTTAGATACAGTGTAGGTTTAAGATTCACAAGCACTGAATCACAACTAGTAACTCCTTCTCTGGACAGTGGAATGCAAAACAACATTAAAATGAATTTAAATCTCATTTGGTTTTTAGTGGCATAAAGCCTGGACTAGAAACCAAGTCACTTTCTTTAGTATAGCTCTCATCAGGACTTCCATTTGCTCTGTTACAAGGAGTTTGAAGACTTCAAGCTGTATGGCTCCTACCTGGTCACCTTCAGTATCTTGTTTGTACAGAACCCTGCACTTGGCTAGAAGTACAACTTTAAAGTAAGACTTCCAATATCCCCAGATACTTCAGCTTTCAGCATCCCCAATCTCTTTGTCCTGGTGCTTCACAGACACAAGTGATCCAAGTGCCCTGCTCATACTTCAATACAGAGGCACGAAAGTTTACCCATCACCATCTGAACAGCGAGCTGAAGTGGGCTACAATAACCTCAAACCATCTGGCCTGAAACCTTGCTCAGGGCGTGGAATCAAAAGATTAATTTAGAAAAAGTTAGGAAACAGCTGCATTGCATTATTTGTAAGGCATTCTCTCAGAGCTTCACCCAGAATTGTTTAAATGTTTCTTGTCTTGGTGTACTGAACAAAGCAAAGCGTAGGCATGTGTGAACTGAGATCCAGAGGATAAAAAGAAAACAGGTTAGTCTTCAGACTTATTTGGACATATCTTCTGGAAAAAAGAAAAAAAAAATCACTAGACTTAAAGGACAAAACTGTCCTCCCCTTTCTCCAGCAGTCCCACTCCATGCAATAAACTCACATGACAGCTATGGGGCTGCCACAGACCTTAATGCATCACTGCTTTCCTACTGCTGACTAGCAAATACTGCCAAGTAGCTCATTTTAAGGCCAGAAATAATTAAATGTTTTTAATATTTCAGCTATAAATAGGACTGATGAGCTAAGTTCCAAAGATTTGTTTGGACATCCAGTAAGACTGACAGAGAAGTGGAGGCAGAGGGGGGGAAGACACATTTAACTCTCTCTGTTCCTTCAGGGCAATGGGATGTCACAGAGGCAGATCTAGAACTGTTACATAAACCGTGAGCTGAAGCAAGAAGTACCTGAAGCTACAATTCTGCCAGAGAAGGGGAAAAAGATGCTAAACAGATGACCTAGATACCTATGAAGCACTGTAAATAATCAAACAATAGGCCTATCTACTCCTAAGTGCCTTAAATTGCTTCTCTGTTGAATGGTTTGCATGCACTCAGGAGCTCTCCCTATATAAATACCGAAAAGCTGGCATTTTGCTTTCTTCATTTATGGGTACAAAAAAGCCAGGAAGAGAATTCTTATAACGAAAACGTGAAGCAAAAAAAAGCCAACCCTCAAACTCAGCTATTCTCAGCAAATACATACAAGTAAGAGAACGTCAATAAGCAGAGACTAAGACAGAAGCAGCACAAATCTTAACACAATCCAGTAAGTAAAAAACCTGCATTTATATAGATGAAACAGGACTGCTTCTCAGAAAGTTCATCATGAACTTGGTAAGAAAGACACTTCTCCATAGCTACAAGGAAAATCGTGAATGGTACGGATAACGGTAAAGCAGGCTTCTCATCCTTCTTCCCCTCTGCCCAAAACTCAGAGCTATTAACAGCACATTCGCTGAAGGACCTAACAGGATCTCTACCTACAGGAACGTTTACCAGTACTTTTCCAGCCGCCTCAAAGAATGCTGTATTAGAATACTAAGATTAAGGGCAGATGAAAGCACTAAAAAACCTCTTTCTCACCTTATCTCCCGTCTTATCCATCACGCAGGATCTGGAGGATGGGAATGAGAATATACTGGATCTGACAATGCCCTAATTCACAAAAAACTCTGGAAATCGCAAGTGAAAGCTCCGCATGAACACTGCAAGCTAAGTCGATCCTTTCAGGCCACACACGTTTAAACTAGGCAGATTTCTGCTCATACTTCAGACTGATTTTATTTAAGGTTATTGCTCATGCAATAAGTCAGTATTTTCTAATTGGTTTAGGCCATAACCTTGTATGTATTCCTCATGTCAGCAGCCAATAATGCAAACAATCATCAGCTAATTTAAACCAATATTTAGAGCAAGAAGGAAAGGGAGAAAATAATAAGGCAAGAGATGTCAAGTGCAATTACCCCATATTTGATCATTAGACTGGCAGTCAGAACAGGTTTAGTCACCCAGATGCATCTGCACTGCAGCCACAGAGGAGCTCAGCAGAAAGCAAAGCACGTGCCCAGGCAGGTATTCCGAAGGGCCAGGTTTCATACTTATTTCCAGGATAAATATGCTGTCAGTCAGGAGCACCAATAAGTTTAATGTAACATAGCAAGCCAAAGAGGCTTTAATTTTTCTTTTTTGATCAAACCATGCTTTTAGCAAGCCAAATGGCATCCTGGCCTGTATCAGCAATAGTGTGGCCAGCACAACCAGCACAGTGATCATCCTCCTCTACTGGCAAGAGCACACAGAATCACAGAATATTCTGAGTTGGAAGGGACACACAAGGATCATGGAATCCAACTTCTTAAACAGCACCACTGCTTCCCCGGTGGGGAATCAAGCCCCAGTCTCCCGTGTGCCAGGCAGGGACACTCACCACTGTACTAAAGTGGATTTTCTCCTACAATACCGGGTTCAGTTCGGGCCCCTCTGCAAGAAAGACACTGAGGGGCTGGGGCAACAGAGCTGGAGAAGGGTTTGCAGCACAAGTGTGATGATGAAGCAGCTGAGGGAGTTTAGCCTGGACAAAAGGAGGCTCAAGGCAGACCTTACCACTCTACAACTACTACCTGAAAGGAGGTTGTAGCCAGTTGGGGTTTGGCCTCTTCTCCCACGTAACAAGTGACAGGATAAGAAGAAACGGCCTCAAATTGTGCCAGAGAAGGTTTAGATTGGGTATTAGGAAACATTCCTTCACGGAAAGGGTGATCAGGTATTAGAACAGGCTGGCCCAGGAAACTGTGGAATCACCATCCCTGGAAGTGCGATATGGAGATATGGTTTTAGTGTGAACACGGCAGTGTTGGGCTAACAGTTGGGACTCCATGAAGCTCCCAACCAAAAGTGATCTTTCATCCCAGCTTCCTGTTCACACTCAGCTTCCCACCCCTGCAAGCTCCTGCAGCAAAGAGAGCCTTCCAGCTAGTTTTCCAGCACTGAACTCCATAATTCTGTTTTATTAGAAAGGTCTACATTTCATTTCAAAGAATAAAGAGCAGTACAGAGGAACTGTAGGTTTAACCTTAAAAACCTTCCTTCTCTAGATCACAGTTTGCAAAACTGATACAGTAACTACCTTCAGACACCTTCATTTCTTCTCCCTTCTTAACCTGGCAGCATCACTAACACCCACCAGAGGAAAGGGAAGTGTTATGAGGGAAACAACACGTGTCAACACAATAAACGCCCAGATCAACAATGTGAATCAAAACAGGAAAATAGCTAAGACATGCAAAGCATGGTTTGTTTTTTTGGTTTCAATTCTCTTTAAATGTGCCTTGTGTGGAACTATCTCCACTAGACGAAGAGATTTTTCTCATGCAGCTACAATAAAAACAACTTTTATCAGAGTCCCTGTTGCTGAGCACATAGAGAGAGGGGCCTGGGTTGCTGTATCACTTTCCTGCAATTAACCATAACAATTGATAAACTACCGAACTAAGGTCCATACTTCAGAGCCCCACACCTACAGCCACAACTCCCTAGTCTCTGCCAGGCATCACTGCTGTGGCTACATATAAGCCCCTTGTTAAGCAACAGCTCAAAGTACATTAATTCTGCCAACAGGACAGTGCCGGTAAGCACCTCCTCCTCTCTCCCTGCTGCCTCTTCAAGCCTGTTTCAATAGCACAGCTTAACCACTCACTCACAAGGACTCTCCCACTCTTTCCCATTTCTAGCACCATGCATCACCACACTGCCTTTCTTGCTTACTTTGCCACACACCCAACTCTGCTTCGAGTCAAGTCAGCTAAACAAACCAAGCCAGCAGAAAAAGCAATCCAACATGAACAGTCTTCTACAAACGGTACCACCTCTTAAATAGGAAGGCAATGAGCAGCAGAACTGAAGACAAACAGAAGGCAGAGCTACACAGCTTGCTCTGCAGGGCAAGGGCCAGTTCAGCTGTACTGCTGAATAGGACAGAGCTGCTGCCCTCTGTGTTGGCACTGCTGTCCCAGGTTCAGGCACCGACTTATCTTGAACACAAAGTGATGTGATATGCACTCACAGCCTCTGAAACAGCTGCACCAGCACAACTGAGGGGGAGGCACAAACTGCTTCACTGGGCACTGGTGTAAACAGAAAAGTTCAGTTCTGTGACTACAACATAGTTCAGCTGGAAAATTTCTCCAGACTCTCCAAACTCACAAGCACACTTAAGGAGCATGTTCTTGTGGAAAGTGACTTAGTGACATGTGATAACACTGCAAAGATGGGTGGACAACTGGGCTGTAACTGGATCTGATTGTGTGTTGCCAAAGATTTGTCTCAATCTGAAAGTTCAGATTTAAGCTGGGCTAGCCAACACATTTGTTAACCTTCAGTTAAGAACAAGGTTTCCTTCCTTTACAACTGGAGGTTAACACTAGTTCCAGTTTTGTCAGTATTACAGCCGAGGATGTGTAACTGGTGGGAAGCTTGGCATGGTCCTTCCTGCACTAGAACAACATTCTCTTGAACATACCTACTGAATAGACCACACCTGCTAAGAGCTGTGCCTTTTACTAAAGCGTAGATTAACTTCGACTACAAAGTCACAACTTGTCACACAGACACTAAGACACACTTCAGTAGCTCAGTTCCATGCAACAAACACCCTCCTGCACTCAGAGGACTCAAGACTTACCAATTTCTCCAAGCATCTTTAATATCATTCATGACACTTGTTACCACAGAAACAATAGCCACCGCTGGCAGAACAGGCATTTTTGTGTTTTAAACTGACTTTTCCTGGGGCAGGAAATGCCACTGTCATGCCTGTGCTGGCCAGCCAAGCCTAGTGGTGTAGAATTAAGAGGAAAGAAGCGAGCAACCTTAGAGGTAAGCCAAGCCACACTCATCACCCTGAGAAGAGCAAACACAGAAGGGGACTGGTTACTAATTCTCTTAACATCAAGTCCTCAAATTTGTCTAAATACATCTAGTCAATTTGCTTTTCTACAGGACAGCACACCATGCCATATGTCCAGACCACAAATGGTTTAATACATGTCTTTCACTTGGATGGAGAAAAGAGGGAAATACAACTCCACAAAGACACTCCCTCCAACCAACAGTTTAGTCTCTGTAGATCCCACTTAATGTCCTCATTCTGCACATCTATGAAATCATCCCTTACAGTGTGTAAAAGTGGGGAGCAAAGTCCAGGATTACAAGATGAACTGAAACAGAGATAGATAGCAGCGTGCTCCTCTACAAAGCTCACAAAAGCTTAATCTAATCATAATGCACTACAGAAATAAGTCAACAACAGATTAAAGAACAGTTCATTTTGATATTTGATTAATGAAACACTGATATGTCTACAACTCAAAGTATTTAGTCCAAGACTCTAAGAATAATATTCAGTCTTTCCCAAGCCAACATCCAACCTCCTCAAAAGCACCACATTGCATTTTAAGGGTCCTCTCAAACAAGCAGGAGTCCTCATAGCATCTGAGAGTTTCACAAGTATTTAATCACATTTCTTATCTAAATATTCACAGTAGATACCATGTTAATTTTTCTATTGAAAAAAATTAGGATTAAAAGCAGAAGCTGCTTTTCTTATTGCTCCCACCACCAGTATCTTATTTTAAAAGGTTTTTGCCTTTTAAATCTGAGTCTAACATGTGATAAGCTTTCAGGATGTATGCATTTATTTCTACAGTATTACCAGTTCTAGAAAATACTCCAGTTCTGTGTCCCAATCCTCAAAAGCATTACTTACTGCACTTTTCCAAACAGTTTCTGTAGTAACAAGTCTGACATACCAGCACTTAGAAAGATTTCCTTTCAAGAATTTTGTACTGCATTCCCTTCCCATCCTCATGACAAGCTTAAGACTTCATTGCTTGAAAGATAAGTGATAACTGCCTTGAGGGCAGTTCTAAGGCCATGTTTGGAATTACACTGCTGCTGTGAACAAAAACAGTTCTTAGTATTAGTTCAGGATTACAAACTGGTTAAATTTAATTCCCTCAAAAGCAAGACGACTTCTTGTCTTTTAAGAAAGTGATTTGATCGTATCAAGAACCTTAACCTAATTTCCTACAGCAGTCATTTTCACTACTATTGTATGTCTAAGCAATACATTAAAGGAGGCCAAGCTCCTGTCTCCATGCCCAGCACTCCATGTACTTGGAGCAACTGCTCCTCCCCTGAAATCAGTACTGTGATGATTTCCATATTAGGCAAAG
>WEKX01021893.1:0-13089 GCA_013390025.1 Pitta sordida | reverse complement strand
GTTCCTCCTAATGCCAAGTCTAAATCTCCCCTGATGCAGTTTAAGACTATGTCCTCTTGTTCCATCACTGGTAGCTGGAGAGAAGAGACCGACCCCTAGCTGGCTACACCTCCCTTTCAGGTAGTTGTAGAGAGTGATAAGGTCTCCCGAGCCTCCTTTTCACCAGACTGAACAATCCCAGCCCTCTCAGTTCCTTGATGCTTAAGAAATTGAAGTTTAGATGATTCTACCTTCAACTTCAGGAATTGATCTGTTTCAAGATCAAGGAATTTGGTGACATAATTCAAACAAAGATGTGTACATCTGAAATTAATATCAATTAATTAAAATAATTTTGTAAGTATTAAAGTCTTTATGACTTTGAGTTTCAATTATATATTGAAAATGTTTGACAGAATAGTCTGAAAATTACTCAGAAACATATTTTTTCTGTGTATTTAAAAAACACAGTTATACCACCTCATTTGTGAGGAACGGATCATGCCAGGGCTCCAGTACAATGTCAAATACGCAAACATGTGTAGGTCATTAATATGCACACGGGCCATGCCCATTGCTTCACTCCCCGCCACTCCGGAGTACTGTGGACACTTTTCTGCTGTTTCCCACAGGTTCTCTCAGCACAGGGAACAAAGGGAGGCATTTCTGAGCCCTCTCTGCTTCAGGAGACCCCCCTGAGAATCCCTCGGCTTCTCTTCATCAATGCTGTTGCTTCTGCAGCTGCTGCCGAACTGCTGCCACTGAGCTTGCTCACAGCCCAAACCCCGTGCCACTGCTCCCCCTCCCAGCACCCTCCCGGCCCCGATGCTCATACCCGTGGCGTGCCGGCCCCGCGTGGCGTGCTGCCCTGCAGCTGCGGCAGTGGAGTGAGCATTAACCTCTGCTGCCCTGTCCCAGCACTCAGTGCTGGCCCTGCCACCACCGTGGGCAGCCCAACCCTAGTTTCCTGGGGCACTTCCCTTCCCTGTCTGTAGCCATGGAAACAGTAACATGCACCCCGAGGGGTCAGTCCCCAGCTGCCCTTAGAGTAACAGGGGACAGCGTGACTCCTGGCCCTCTCCGCGGGGCTGGTGCTCCCCACAGGGAGCACTGGCACTGCCCCTTGGCGGAGCAGAGGCACTGCACATGCATTGGCCGGGGAACCTCGCAAGTGCCTGAAGCAAAACCGTGAGATATTTTCCTCACAAATCCGTGGGGTCGTAATGGAGGGGTTGCAATGCAGCAGGGACATACAGTACTGAAATTCTGAAAGAAAAGTATTCCACATGACTAAATCAAGGATTACTTGCAACTGTGGACTGATTTAAAAATCAAATACAGTCAACCTTCTCTGCTTTGTTGTCCCTCGTTTGTGGACTCACTTCATTGTGGTCTGATTTTTCCATGATTGGGGAGGTCTGTTTCAGAGGGCATTCATGCCTGCACCTGCACAAACTGACAGTCACGAATATTCAAATTAACATCCATGCTGTGATGCATCGACCACGGGCACACTGCTCTGCCTGCCCCACGCCTGCCCCACTCTGCTCTGAGAGAAGCAGTTCCGCCAGCACTGCACTGGTGCCTCACGCACCCCATCCCATCTCATTCCGCTCTGCTTGGAGTGATGCAGCTGCAGGAAGTCCGTCCATGCCATGACGTGCCGTGCTCGCCTTGTGCTTGCCCTGCTCCCCTCAGCTCCACTCCGAGCAAGGAGGCTGCAGTAGATCTCCCGGTGTTGCGCCTGTCCCGCTCCGCTCGGAGTGAAGAGGTCGCGGTCTCCCCACATCCACCTCTGGAATGATTTGCACAGTTATGAAAGATTTTCACACTCTCAGGTTCGACATGGTGTCTGAGACTTTCATAGGGTAGATAGGCTGTCCCTTATTGGAGACCACGTCTACCTCAAGTATGATGAGACCAGTTCTACTCACCTGAAGAGTTGCTGGGACAGCACCAACTTCCTCAGCTGAGTAGAAAAGGGGTTTTTCCCGGTGCGGGGTGGCTGTGGGTGCTGGGAAGAGCCCACACAAACACCAACCCACGGTGAGGCGATGCCAGAACAGAACTGAAGTGTGCCGGTGCTGAAGGGGGCGGTATGAGTGGGCAGGGCAAATTTGCATATTTTTGAGCTGCCTATCAGTGTAGATGGAGGGCTTTGGAAGGAGGGGACCAGACCCGCACTGCTGTCTGTATTTATATCCTTTCTAAGGAAATCAAGTGAAAATTTTTGACCATTGCTATAACAACCTAGAAAGCTAACTATTTTGAAACAAGACTTTCAAATGGAGATATGCACGTATCCTGTCTGAACTGGTTCTATTCCATCTTGGCAAACACATTTTGAAACATTGGCAAGTATTCAAAACATAGTCACACTTTTTTTTCTGGCAGACCCTATTTAAATATTCTCTATACACTCATTCATCTTTTCTGTGTTACATTTAACTATATCTTGATGCATGAATTACAACATTGAAATTTGCTTTTAAAAAAATTCCTCCATCTGGGAAAGGAGATAATGTGTGAGACAGCAAACAGATTGAGTTCTTCAGATAGGTTTCTGTTTTAGAGCAAATGGTTGCATTAAGACTTAGAAAATGAATATGTGGTGAAGACAGCTGAAATGCTCTTCAAAAGCAGACGACTCCTGTGAATCCTTGGCAAACTGTTGTTTTACATCAAGATAATTAAGGCAAAATGTTGAGGTTGGGCTGTGGCATTTCCCCCCCAGTATTTAGAAATGTGGCAGAACAGAATTTTAACTTCATGCACTCTATTTATCTGTTCTTATTTCATTTACAGGAACTCCCAGATTCTCTGAAAGAACAGATCTATTTAAAAGAATGGCACGTTTACAATACATTGATACAAAGTATTCCAGCCTACATTGCCTTATTTCAAGACCTAAGTGTGCTTGAATTGTCAAAAAATCAAATCAACTGTCTCCCAGTGGAAATTGGTAAGTTGGTTCAAGAAATTCAAATATTTATACTCATGCCATTTAATTCTCAGGGAAATGAGCATCCATGGATATTCTTAGTGATTGACTGATAATTGTCTTCCTTGTTTACAGTGACAATCCTGTCTATATTTTTACAGCTCTTTGGCTTTTATTATACTTGGCCAATTGCATGCAAAACAGTGTATGTAGTCTGGCTCCAATATGGGAAAAAGTTAACACATTTTTGTTATCTGACTATAAGGCAGTTATTGCTTGTATTCAAGTAGATGGAAAATTGTTCCTGAGAACAGGTAGTGTTTTACAGTCCTTACGAGTTAAGAAAAATAGAAATGTTACAGAATTGTAAGCCTCAAACAAGATGAATTGAAACATAATATTGTGGTAAAAAAGAATCGAAATACAATATTATATAAAATTTATCTTCTGAATTTTTTAGAGTTCAGTAATGATCTTCATTTAATAAAGCAGTATGTCAAAAAGTCAATGAATTATAGAATAATTTGGATTGGAAGGGACTTCAAAGATATCTCGTTCCAACCCTCTTCCCATGGGCAATGACACCTTCTTCTAGACCGTGTTGCTCAAACCCCATACAACTTGACCTTGAACACTTCCAGGGATGGGACATTCACATTTTCTCTGGGCAATCTGTGTCAATGCCTCACCACCCTCACAGTGAAGAATTTCTTCCTAGTATACAATTTAGATCTATCAACCTGACATCAGTTTTTTTAGAGAAAAAAAAATCTTAATGCTTACATACTTTGGTCTTGGTTATTTTGAGGTACATGCAATAATAGCAATGCTTAACCCTACTATTTTTTTTTGATCTTACAATACAAAAAGTTTTTTGTCAGATTGTGTTGGCATTGAGAGGTATTTACTGCTCCTGCAAGAAAACACACTGATTGCTGTAACCTGTGATATCTTTGGAAGTTGAGGAAACTGGGTCCACTATGAGTTCACCATTGTTGAGCCCATGCACCCAAGTGCACTAATACATCAGCCTTTGAAGAAATCCTAAGCTTTCCCCATGATTTCCATTCCTTATTCCTCCATTCTCTTATATGTTAAGAGATATCAGAGTAAACCCTCCACCTCCTTAGTTATCATAGGTTTGACTAAGAAAAACAAGAAGAGGGAGAGCCTTGAAATGGAGAAATTTGCTCTAGAATTTTCTACTATTTTCTGCTTTTTTTCTAGCATTTTTTCTGCTCTATGAGAGTAGTATTCATGTTTTTGATTTATTTACTGACACAATATTTTACAAAGAAAATGTTAGACACACGTTGAGATATTATGCATTTTATAGTTTCAACTTGGCATCTAAACACTCTAACAGGTCATAAACAAAGCATAAGTATGAGATAATGGATGTAAAATGAACACAGTTTTGTTAACATTGTGACTACAGAACTCAAATAAGGCAGCGAGTTTAATGGACAAATACCATCTGAGAAGTAATCTGGAAGAAAGGAGACATAGTAAGGAAGAAAAGGGAAAGGATACTAGTTTTCAGCCAGAGGCTACCTAAACCATTAAACAGAAATCTTTAAGGGACTGCTGCCTAGCAATTGAGGCAGGTAGAGGCAGACAAAGCTTTTTCTTTCTTCTTATAATATTATACACTGGTAATGAAAATGATCCCCAGGAAAAAAATGTTATTAATGTTACTGAAGTCTGTTTCCATAGTAAAGGCACAAACACAGATCATAGAATCATAAAATTGTAACGACTGGAAAAGACCTCTAAGATCATCAAATCCAAGCATTAACCCAAGCCCATCATTTTCACTTTGAAACCATGTCTCTAAGTGCCACATCCACAAAGGTTTTTTAAATTTCAAGGGACAGTAATTCCACTGATTTCCTGGGCAACCTCTTTTGATGCGTGACCAACCTTACAGTGGAGGATTTTTTTCTCATATCCAAACTAGACCTCCCCTTGAACAACTTGAGGTCATTCCTCTTGTCCTGTCGTTTGTTACCTTGGAGAAAAGATCAACTCTCACCTTCCTATAACCTTCCTTCAGGTGATTGTAAAGTGGATAAAGTCTTCCCTGAGCCTCATTTTCGCCAGACTAAACACCACCAGTTCTCTCAGCCACTCTTCATAAGGCTTGTGCTCCAGAGCCTTGACAAGCTCCATTGCCCTTCTCTGGACATGCTCCAGCATCTCAATGTCTGTCTTGTGAAGGCCTGTAGTGGTTTAGGAATGGTAGTCCCCAATGTAATGATCCCACTGAAGTGGTCCAAACCATGCGCTGCTCTCTTACTCCCTCCCCCTCCTCCCCACCCCCCTTCCCCTCTGCCTGCAGCTGAATGGAGAGTTAGAGGCAAAAGTAAAAGATTACAAGTTGAGATTTACTTTTAAAAGAAGAGTTTACCACAAATAGCTACAATATTTATAATAAGGGCTACCTGGCTTCTTGCTTCATGCCACATTAACTTGACTGGAAAGGACTCCTTCCCCCATTCCTAGAAAATGACATGAGGTGGTATAGGGTAACTTCTGCGCCCTAGCCATGCCCCCTCCTGGTTATTGCAGAAATTAACCCTGTCCTGACCAGAACCATGACAGGAGCCCATAACAGGACACAGGAGTAGAGGTGTAGCCTCACTTGTACTGAGTTTAGGAGGAGAATCATTTCCTTGTTCATGTTTGCCACATTATTTTTAATACAGGCCAGGATTTGCCATACACTGACTTTCTTGGCCACCTGAACGCACTACTCATGTTCAGAAGCTGTCGACCAGCGTCCCCTGGTCCTTTTCTGCCAGGCAGCTTTCCAGCCAATCTTTCCCAAGCCTGTAGCACTACATAGGGTTTTTGTGACTCAAGGGCAGGACCCGGCTCTTTGTGTTATTGAACCTCATAAAATTAACCTCAGCTCATTGATTCAGTATGTCCAAATCCCTCTGAGCATCCTTTGTATCCTCCAGTAAATTAATGCTTCAGTCCGACATAGTGTAATCTGTAAACTGACTAAAAGGACACTCAGTCCACTCATCCAGGTCAACAATAGAGTTTTTAAACTGGGCTGGCCAAAAACCTGGCCCCTGGGAAACTACACTGCTGATGTAGGGACAAGTAGATTGTTCTGGTACAGTAATCCCTCGAATACCGCAGAGAGTCAGTTCCAGAAAATTGCCATGATAGGCGAAATCCACAAAGTAGCAGTAAATAGAGTAAATAGGGTAAATAGAGTAAAGATGATAAAGATGCAGAACGCCCCCCATGATGTATTGAAGCCATGAAGGGTGAACCATGAAGCAGTGAGGGATTACTGTAAAACGAATTCACTGTAGACAGTAATGTAGAGGTCGTTTCAGGCCTCTCTTGGGAAANGGACTGTTCAGTCTGGAAAAGAGGAGGCTCAGAGGGGACCTCATTGTAAGTATAAACCCTTTTTCAGAATCTTTTTCAAAGATGGGTGTGGACCTCTTCTTCCAGGCTGACGACACCAGAACGAGAGGGCACGGCCTCAAGCTACGCCAGGGGAGGTTCCATCTTAACGTTAGGAAGCGGTTTTTCACAGAGAGAGTAATTGCATATTGGAATGGGCTGCCCAGGGAGGTGGTGAAGTCACCATCCCTGGAGGTGTTTAAGAGAAGACTGGATGAGGAGCTTAGTGACATGGTCTAGCTGGGGGGTGTAGGGCTGGATGACGCTGGGCCCCTTCCGGCTCGGAGTGGCCTGCTAGACTGTGAGGGATCTAGGTTGGTGTTATGCTCTGCGATGTGCTCTCGGTCTCTGTACGAGTGTTAGATGGTGAGTTGGACTAGATGATCCTTGTGGGTCCCTTCCAACTCATAATATTCTGTGATTCTGTGATTCTGTGATTCAAAGATTCATTAAATGTAAGCACCCTTGTGAAGAAACATAGATTTGAACATTAGACACTCCATACCAAAGTTAAAAAATCTGCTAAGATATAGATACTATTTATACAATAATTCTACATTACAGCAGTAATTCTAGCCTTTCCAAAGACAGATACTTGTTAATGTAGTGTAAACCAAATACAATCATACCTCGGTGCATCGTGCTTTCTCCATTGCACCTCACTGAATCATAAAAATTTGCCCCATGAATCTGCCTCAGTGATTCGCCGAGTTATTCACAGAGCAATTTGTGGAACTTCCCAGTTGACACATGCACAGTGCTTCTGCTTCACTGAGGGGGTGACACTGCTGCTCCCTGTGGGGCGGGCACTCAGTGCCTCCCACTCTCCGGGGACAGCCACAGATCACTCCCTTATGAGTGCTGCAGAGGTTCCATGGTGTTTATAGTCACATGGCTTCATGCTGCAGTCCATGCCTGGTCCCTACCATGGAAGGCTTGCACTCCCTTATGAGTGCTGCAGAGGTTCCGTGGCATTTATAAGTAGTCCCATGGCACCGTGCCGCAGTCCCTGCCTGTCTCCTGTGTGTCTCTGTGCCCAGTCCCTACTGTGGAAAGCTTATGCTGTGTCATGGCTCAGGGTATGTGTGGGGTTTTAGTCCCGCATGGAGAAGCATGAGTGCCGTCTGCCCATGGTATACTCCAGACAGCCTCTGAGATCCAGCGCAGCACTGCCACAAGTCATGCCATCCCGTTGCTCTCAGCTCAGCTGGGGCACTGACCCCCACTTGGCACATGGCCACCGCGGGCACTCCAGAGGTGCTAACGGCAGTTTNGGGACAAGTAGATTGTTCTGGTACAGTAATCCCTCGAATACCGCAGAGAGTCAGTTCCAGAAAATTGCCATGATAGGCGAAATCCACAAAGTAGCAGTAAATAGAGTAAATAGGGTAAATAGAGTAAAGATGATAAAGATGCAGAACGCCCCCCATGATGTATTGAAGCCATGAAGGGTGAACCATGAAGCAGTGAGGGATTACTGTAAAACGAATTCACTGTAGACAGTAATGTAGAGGTCGTTTCAGGCCTCTCTTGGGAAACAGGAAATAAAGTTTCAATATTTCTGGTAGAAATAACTTCTTGCAATTGTATTAAACTTATTTGATATCTGCTGCTCAGTAGGTTTTAAGTTATTCCCATTTATTCATTTTCCCTCCAATATACTTTTCCTGCTAGCTTATACCAAGAGTGTTGTTTTCCTCCTTTCAATGTTTTGATCCTTTTTTAAAATGTACATGTTTGCTTAGAAGAGCCATAGAATGTTAGAAAACTGTTTGCTGTAGGCCCTCCCTCAGACACAGTGTTACAACATCCACCATCCTCTTCTTAAGTGTAAACCCTTTTTCAGAATCTTTTTCAAAGATGGGTGTGGACCTCTTCTTCCAGGCTGACGACACCAGAACGAGAGGGCACGGCCTCAAGCTACGCCAGGGGAGGTTCCATCTTAACGTTAGGAAGCGGTTTTTCACAGAGAGAGTAATTGCATATTGGAATGGGCTGCCCAGGGAGGTGGTGAAGTCACCATCCCTGGAGGTGTTTAAGAGAAGACTGGATGAGGAGCTTAGTGACATGGTCTAGCTGGGGGGTGTAGGGCTGGATGACGCTGGGCCCCTTCCGGCTCGGAGTGGCCTGCTAGACTGTGAGGGATCTAGGTTGGTGTTATGCTCTGCGATGTGCTCTCGGTCTCTGTACGAGTGTTAGATGGTGAGTTGGACTAGATGATCCTTGTGGGTCCCTTCCAACTCATAATATTCTGTGATTCTGTGATTCTGTGATTCAAAGATTCATTAAATGTAAGCACCCTTGTGAAGAAACATAGATTTGAACATTAGACACTCCATACCAAAGTTAAAAAATCTGCTAAGATATAGATACTATTTATACAATAATTCTACATTACAGCAGTAATTCTAGCCTTTCCAAAGACAGATACTTGTTAATGTAGTGTAAACCAAATACAATCATACCTCGGTGCATCGTGCTTTCTCCATTGCACCTCACTGAATCATAAAAATTTGCCCCATGAATCTGCCTCAGTGATTCGCCGAGTTATTCACAGAGCAATTTGTGGAACTTCCCAGTTGACACATGCACAGTGCTTCTGCTTCACTGAGGGGGTGACACTGCTGCTCCCTGTGGGGCGGGCACTCAGTGCCTCCCACTCTCCGGGGACAGCCACAGATCACTCCCTTATGAGTGCTGCAGAGGTTCCATGGTGTTTATAGTCACATGGCTTCATGCTGCAGTCCATGCCTGGTCCCTACCATGGAAGGCTTGCACTCCCTTATGAGTGCTGCAGAGGTTCCGTGGCATTTATAAGTAGTCCCATGGCACCGTGCCGCAGTCCCTGCCTGTCTCCTGTGTGTCTCTGTGCCCAGTCCCTACTGTGGAAAGCTTATGCTGTGTCATGGCTCAGGGTATGTGTGGGGTTTTAGTCCCGCATGGAGAAGCATGAGTGCCGTCTGCCCATGGTATACTCCAGACAGCCTCTGAGATCCAGCGCAGCACTGCCACAAGTCATGCCATCCCGTTGCTCTCAGCTCAGCTGGGGCACTGACCCCCACTTGGCACATGGCCACCGCGGGCACTCCAGAGGTGCTAACGGCAGTTTGATAGCTAACATTAAACCATTGAGGAAGTCTGTATGAACGCTTCCACACCTGCCCACAAATGGGCTCACACACAGGGACATGTGTGCCTATGCCTGGCTGGGGTCCCCCAGCTGCCCTGGACCTCACACTTACGACCACAGTCTGGCTCTGAGTGCCTGTCACCTGACCGGAACCTGGGTTGTATCACCTGGGCCATGTTGCCTGAACTGACCAGCTGTGGGGGGTTGGGCTGGCCATGGTGGTGGTGGGGCAACAGCTATGTGTTGGGATGGGGCAGCAGCAGGACATGCTCATGCCACTGCCGGAGCTGCTGGGCCAGGAGGAGGCTTCTGTTCTCCCATGCCCTCCCCCCGTCCACTCCTGCAGCAGAAGGAAGTGGTGTTCTGATGCGTCAATATGGCCAGTGCTACCGCTCCTGCACTCAGGACTGGTGGATGTATGTATCGTAGCCGCTGCAGCTAAAGGGAAAGAAACTCTGAAACCAATGTCACCCTCTGCCATGAGAATCCCCAGGTGTTGCAGTATTGCAAAATTAAGGTTTACCAGGCTTCAAGAGCACTACCAGCATAGATCTGCACCAAACCCAGCCTGGAGACCTCTGCCGACTCCCTTCCCCACTGTGGCCACAAAGCTTCCCCACTGCGGAGGCAGTGCAAGCATGTGTGGTGACAGCAGCCTGATGGTGGCTGCAGAAGCAGCAGCATGGCCGAAGAGAAGCCCAGGGATTCTCTGGGGGTCTCCCCAGGCAGAGAGGGCTCAGAAACGCCTCTCTTTGCACCCCTGTGGTGTGAGAGCCCGTGGGGATGAGCGGAAAATGCTCCCCAGAGCTCCTGATTTGCTGGGGGTTGAGTGATGGGCGTGGCCTATATGCATATTAATGTCCTGCGACTGCTTGTGGATGAGACAGTTTGCGAGACCCCCAGGAGACCCATTCCTTGCAACTATGGAGGTATGACTGTAATACATAAAAGCCACTTTGGGACTGTGCAACTAAATTGTTCAACACTTTTTTGCCAAAACTGACTAAATATTTTCAGTCTTCCTGAATGCCCTATGTTGATAGATCACCTATTGGTAGTGCAGTGGTAATGTCCTTTTGTTAAGTCATAAATTACAGAGTTCTGTCTCAATTTATGTAATGCTCTCTTTGTTGACCTGTAAGAGGGTGTTCTTGCAAATGGCTATACTTTTACTTAATGTACTATATTTGAATACAGAGACAGACACTCATGTGCATTGGAAATGTTGATTATTTTCTTAAGACATTATTATGAAAGGTCTTGGATATTTTTAAGTTTTTGGATACTGCTTTAAAATGAAATCTTTCATTTAGTCAGCTACTGGATTAGTAGAAGGAAAATAATTAGTGTGGGATTTATTTTGGAGCTCTGCATAACAAGGAGAAGATTGGGTGCTAAATCATAAAATAAAGTATCTGGAAAACTTGAGTGTTAACGTTTTTCTTCATTTTGTTTTTTATTTCCAAAACTGCAGCAAGTAGGAAAATATCACAGCTAAAATACACTTGAGACTAATAACAAACGATTTATGTTGTCAGTGACATGCATCCTGTTGATTCTTTAATCTTCAGATAGAATTGAAGCCAAATTTAGATGCAAAAATCACCCAGCAGAGGCTAACCTGGTGATCTACATCAGGGCTACTTTTGTTTCTTACAAGAAGGCTGAAAAACTGTGAGAGAACAGGAGGTGATAACAATATTTTCAGTGAAAAAATGTATTGCTCCAGTAGCAGTTTCTGGACTAAAACATCTGCTGAAACTGAAGTTCATGTTCTTGTTTTAGTAGATTTAGAAGATAATGCTCCACTATGAATCAGAGAGAAGGCTTGAATCCATTCTCAAATGTTTCAGATCTCACTTTTAGTTATAGTAACGTATATCCTTCAACAGACCAAATTTGTATGAGAAGACAGATGAGAATACTTTTGATTTTATTTTTTTTGTGTAAAAGCAAATATGCATTTTAATGGGAGGAATGTAAGAAAAAAAGAACCGAAAAATAAAGAAACCCTGCAGAATGGTGCTGTCTTAAAGTGGTCAGGCCTGGTTTGCCAGAAATACCAGAAAAAATCATGAACAGGGCTGTAGCTGGGAATTTTGTTTTCTACAAATTGCACTACATGGCTGTAGTGCAATTACTGTATATAAAAAAATGCCAGTAAATTAGTAAGTGCTATTACTGAAAATATACTGCAAATTATTTTTACTATAGTCACATAAGAAGTAGTGAACTGCATTCTCATGTTATCCCAAAATTTTGTGTTGGAATGGAATTGTAAAGCTGTATCAGAATTTTTTTGTCCCACAAATTATTCATGAAACACCTCAAAGTGCTGTTAATAAAATATTTGTACCTCATTATATTTTCTCACATTTTTTATTTGCCAAATATTTAAGATTAAAAAGAACTGTGCTTCTGAGACACACTTTAATAAGAAATCACAGGGGTTTTTTGTCACCTGTCTACCTCACAGCATAACATTTCTTTTGTGCATATTATTAGTCCAATTTTCTAGAACTCAGAAGGGAAAACTACTAGTAATGGAGTTTTGAATTACTTCTAGATGCCTAAAATAGCTTTTTCTATTAATAAGACTCCCAATTTTTTAATATGTGAGTTACTGAGAAGACAATACATATTCTCAGTTTAAATGCAGTCTAATTCTGCAAACCTTTGGCATTTATTTATTATTGGTTGGTATATGTCCTACAGCTCAGTCTTGTATACAGCTGAGGAAAACTGTGTTTACATTCCCTGTTTGAAGAGGCAGTATTCAACATAAGTGTTGCAAGTTGGCTGTTTTTCTGAGGACTATTTTGACACGGATTTCAATGGCAATCTTCTCACACCTCTCAAGTGGATGGAACTGAAGGTAGGGACTGGAGAAACAAAGTCACTCTTGCTGAAAGTAAAGATCAGGTTCATGACCACCTGAGGAACACAAATATAGGTACGTCTATGGGACCTGATGAGATGTATCCCAGAGTCCTAAGGGAATTGGCTGATGTAGCCACCAAGACAAACTCCATGATGTTCAAAAAGTCATGGCAATCAGGGGAAGTCCCAAGTGGCCGGAAGAAAGGAAACATGGCACCCACTTTTAAATAAGGTGGAAAGGTGAATTACTAAGCTGTCAGCCTCACCTCTGTGCCCAAGAAGATCACAGAAAAGATCTTTGTAGAAATTGTGCTAAGGCACATAGAGGACAGAGAGGTGATTTGAGACAGCCAGCAGGGCTTCACCAGGGGTGTGTCCTACATGAAAACCTAGTGACCTTCTACAGTGGAGTGACTCCATCAGTGAACAAAGAAAGAGTTACTCATGTCATCTATCAGGACTCCTGTAAGGCCTTTAGGTCCCCATGACATCCTTCTTGCTGAAGTGGAGAGACATGGATTTGATGGCTGATCTGGTGAATGAGGAATTGGCTGGATGTTCTCATTCAGAGTGAACTTGTCAACAACTCGGTGTCTGGATGGACATTGGTGAGAAATGGTGTCCCTCAGGGCTCTGGAATTTGGTGATGAATCTGAGGAAGAAGATGAAATCATCTTGTCCGAAACTCCCAAGAGTTTTTCGGACAAGAGGCACCCCCTCTGTCAAGCCT
>WEKX01021891.1:17726-30224 GCA_013390025.1 Pitta sordida | reverse complement strand
GCCAGGGTAAAACCCGTTACACCAACCAAGCTAAGAAACGGAGATGGACACACAGCCAGCCAAGCTCTGCATAAACTCATGGATATGGAAATAAGTAGTGAGCCGTGAGCCCAGCCCAGGTCTGCCCTCACTGTGGCCCCACAGTGGTCACTTGGCAACAGGGCAGTCGCACTGGGCCACACCACTGGCAGCTGGGAATTATCCATTTGGCTCTGGTTCTGCCACCTCTGATGCCAAGAGTACAAAAAAGAGGAAAAAACAACTTTCTCCTCTCATTTTTTCTTGACCCGACCCTGCTCCATTCCATTGCATTCTCGGAAAAAAAACAAAAAAAAACCAAAATCAAAGTTTCCTTCATCATTGCTTTTTTTGTTGAATTCAAATAGTTAGTCTAACACTGAAACTGAACTTGCAGGCCAGCTCTTATCTTCTTAATGAGAAGTTGTGAGCAATCTGAAAGTTGCAACAGAAAACTGGACTAGATAGAATTTTAGGTCTCCAGGTGCTGATATACTAGCAGTACTAAATATTCAATCAAATGTTAGTAAAGATCTCAGGCTTTCCATTAATCACCATTCCATGTATCAATATTTTTGGACTGAAACAAATGAAAACAGACTGATTACAATTTATTCTTCTTTATTTATTCTTTCTCCACCTCCAAATGCTATGTACTATAAAAGCCAAGATACTGACCTCTTTTTAATATAGTTCAGATCCAATTAGAACTGTTTTCTCAAAAGGTTAATACAGCATTACAAGCTTTAGTATTCTTCTTGAATAGTTCATGCTAATGTTGCCCACATACGCTACTGGTCAAGAATGCACTAGGATCCAGAATATTTTTGATTCCCATAAAGTATTGTCAAATCTGAAAATCCTAACAGTGACACACAGTAGGCTCAAAGTAGGCCACTTAAATCAGCAAAACTGATCAGATTGGAGGCATTACTATTCTGAAAAGCTGAGCTACTCAACACTGAGAGAATTTTGTTACCCAAAAATTGACTCAAGGAATTGAATCCCTTTCCTGGGCAGCCGAAATTTTCACTTACAGTGCTTGCAGACAATGGGCCACAAAAAAGTTTGTATTTACAGTTATACCTCCTCATTTGCAAGAAATGGGTTATGTCAGAGGTCTCACGAAAGGTCAAATTCACAAATACACGCAGGTCATTAATATGCATACAGGCCACACCCATCGCTCCACCCCAGCCAATCAGGAGCACTGCAGAGCCTTTTTGACTCCTCTCCATGGGCTCTCAAAGCAGAGGGGAGGAAAGTGAAGCATTTCTGCACCCCCTCTGCCTTAGGAGACCCACCTCGAGAATCCCTGGACTTCCCTTCAGCCATGCTCCCGCTTCCTCATCTGCAGTCGGGTACAGGCTGCTGCGACCGCGTGTGCTCGTGCTGCCCCACCAGCAGCACAAACCTTGCGCCGCTCCTCACTCACCCTCACTCCCCATCCCCGGTGGCCATTCCTATGCCATCCCGGCCCCACATTGTCCTGGCCTGCTGGGGCTGTCAGCACGGCGCGGCCGCAGGATGGGCATATCCCGCCTCTGCACCGTCCCAGCTGCTTCTGCAGCTGCCACCTGGCTGCTGCCACTGCGCATGCTTGCCCTGCCTCTGCAGCTGGGAAGGGGTATCCCCGGGCTCTGGTCAGCATTCTTGCACTGGATCTCAGCAGCTGCCTGGGGCATACTGTGGCGTGACTCTTTCACTGTAGGGACTGGGCACGGGGACACATGGGACCGTGTCAGGGACCGGGGCATGGTGCTGCAGGGCTCTAAATGCCACAGCAAGCCAGAGAAACCATGCACCCTCCCCGCAGGACCGGGCCAATCCCACTCCACAGGGAGCGACAGCATCACCTCTTGGCGAAGCAGAGGCACTGCGTATGTGTCAGCCAGGGAACACCGCAAATCCCTGAAACTGAATTGTGAGAAATTTTCCTCACAAATCAGCAAGGTCGTAATGGAGGTGTCGCAATGCAGCAAGGATATACTGCATTATGAATTGTAGACTTTAAAATCTACAGATTATGAAATTATCACATCAACACTTCTGACTCAGAACCAAAATGCATGCAAAATGTATATAAAACATGTATGCAGAAAATATAAAATGGTTTGAGGATTATAAGTTGACCTTATTTGAGCTATCACACAATGTCCAATGTTAGTACTTAAAGTATCAAATTTACACCACAATTACTTATTGAAAAAGAGTTTTATATAGAAGAGATGAAAGATAACAGGATTGGGATTACACAAAAAATAGATGCAAACTACTAGAGTGAGTAATATGAAAATTTCCTATTTAATTCTTTTTATTGTTGTTGATGTGCTGTTGGTGCTCTTCTCACTGTATGAGAAAAATATTAATATTTTAAAGGGAATAAGCAACAAAGCTTCTGCCTGAATAGTACTAATCTTTTACTCGAAGACCTCATGTTTAACAAGACTACAGGTGTGGTGTGCATATGAACCTTACAACCTTCCCTTTTCTGCCTTACATTGTTGTAGTTATTAAATAATAATAGTTCCCTAAAGTACCCAGAGGAACAAGGGTGCTAAAGTTGTTAAACATGAAGTGAGATGCACTCATTGCACTTCTTTCCAGCAAATTATACATAAGGAAAAGCAAAGATATTTGTTCAAAGTCAGTGGCAACTAAAGGACAAAAAAGTGAATCCAGATCCTTTCAGTTTGATGTCCCTTTCTCTCAAGCCATTAAGATCCATGTTATCATATTGCCTATTTGAAGACCCTCGGTTTTCTGTTACCACTTTATTACTTAATGTGGAATGAATATTTATTGTACTTGTTCTTAAGTCATATCACTGCATGTTGTCACCAAGACAAACCAAACCACACAAGCAAAAAATAAAACTTCACACTGTAACAAATGTATTATTCCCGTTTACTTCAAACCCTTTGTTAGTTTGTCTGAATATTTTCCAATGCCTTGAGAATGTGTTTAAAAGAAATACTTGCACAGACAAAAAGCGTGTTACTCTGTCCATTCCAATACAAATTCAAAGTCACATCCTAACAGCCCACACAGATAAACTACTTAGTTCTTACTAAGACTTATTTCTATCATGAAACAACTTCAGTAAAGCTTGAGTAAACTCTCAATACTTTGCAGTTCTTGTCTCACAGGTTCACTTCTTCGTATTTTTTTCCCCCACAAAGATGGCCCTATGCTTCACGGTGTATTCGCGTCTGCGCATATGCTGAGTGATCTGCGAAGATATACAGTTCATGAATATGCAAATAAGCCCTGCCAATCATCCCTCTCCCACCTCCCTTAGATTCAGAGCACTCTGCTGCCATTCCAGGGCAGCGCTGGCAAAACCGTTGCTGTTGAAGCTGTTGCAGGGAATTTGCCACCTCTCTCTCCAGCAGGTCGGAGCTGCTGTGGGAGCAGCTTCAGCGCCTGGTCACATCACAGTGTCACTATCCATCAGGCTCCCAGACCCTCTCCCCATCCATCCACTCAGCTCCTCCGTCGCAAGAACTAGAGTCTCTGCCTCAGCATTCTACCCTGCCCGAGACCTTGTTATGTTGGGCGAGTGTCGGGAAGCTTCTGTGTTCTGGTTGTTGGGGCAGTGGGGGAACTGTGTTCTGATACCAGTGATGATAAGGAGGATCCGTTTGATCCTGGGCCAATGGAGCAGTGGAGCAGGGATGATTGCTTCCATGACAAGTCACTTTTCATACCCCCAGCCTGTGCTCAACAGCCAGCAATGAACCCAAGCCTGACTTCTCAGCAGGAACCTGGCACTGTGCTTGCAAACGCTCGCAGTGTGGGCTCACTGTATCCCAGTGGTAGGTGAGTGCAGCGCCTGGTCTTGCTTGCGAGTGGTGAGGCATTCAAGCTCCCTCAGTGATCTCCTGGGCTGCTAACACAGGGAGGAACCTGCTCTTTGCAGCAGGAGGCTGGGGGAAGGGTAGCAGGACCACAATCACTGGTTGTATCTGTCCTCTCCCCCTTCCCATTGGGAGTGCTGCTTCCCCCTCCAGTGAGGGATTGTGAGGGGCCCGGGCTACTGCTCATGGCAGGAGTGGGACAGGGAAGGCCACAGACCCACAGCAGGGCCACCTAGTGCCATGTGTGGGTAGGGGTTGTGAGCAATGGTGGCGGAGGCGCACACAGCCTGCCCAGGTATTGGCAGGACACAGGGGAGCAGGCGAGACAGCCCTGCTACCAACACACAATCAGGCAGGCTCATCCCAGCTCCGGCACACACAGGCGAGTAGTGAAGGAAGTGGTTTTTTTTCCACTGATGCACTGCTCCAAGGGCACCAGGAGCCTACCGAGAGCGAGTGGGGTAGGGCCAACACACTGCTGGAATGATCTGGGGTTGAGGGGGGTGTGTGATGGGCAGAGCTAATTTGCATATTCATGACCTGCCTATCTTTGTGGAGTGAGGGCTTTGTAGTATCCTTGGAGACCTGTAACCCTGCGAAACTCACGGGTTGACTGTGTCACTAATTAATACGGTCAAAGGTTTGGGCACTCCAATCAATCCCAAGTCCATCCTGAAGTGAAACTGTGGTTCACTATCTTCTGGAGCATGAAGAATGGTATCTGGGATGGACAAGAAGTGTTCTTTGTTCCAATTAATTCTCTCTCAGTACTGAATACACGGCTCTTGTCAATCTCCTATTTCTCAATGTCTCTGCCATCACTGGAAGATTTTTGTCTAATTGGCTCATGAATTCTTATTCCAATGTTTCAATGGCCTCAGTGTTAGAAAGTTTATAATGCTGAATGCCTATTTCCCTTCCCTTTAATAAATTTACAGAGCTTACTTGAATTTATTTTATTAAATACTTCGTTTATATTCCAAGACTTTATCTTAGCTGAAAAAATTCAGTTTCCTCCCCCTTTTCTCAGAGGTTGAATTGTCTTGTTTTTCGTATTATTCTGTCTGGACTATGTGCAATTACTCTTTCTCAGTTGTGTCCAAATCTGGACAAAATGCCCCTGCATCACAGCACAAGGTATATCTATATAACTTTCAAAAAAAGCTCCTGTCCATCCACTCCACTGTATACTTTTGGGCTTTTTAGCAATATCATGCAATTTTTGACTTCTGATCAGGTCGTAATGTCTTGTGGCCGCATAAAAAATCAATTTCTTTAAAGTATTACATAATCAAACTTTCCTTAGCCTGTACTTTACTATTTCTCCCAGATTAAATTTTCTTTCATTTAAACTCTCTCCATTTTATTCCCAGTGGTTTCCCCAGCATTTCAGAATGTTTTCCTTTGATGTTGAACCTTCAACTCCATACATGTTAGCATCACTGGAAAATTGAAAAAGCATGGTTCCTGTTGTCTCATCCAAATCAATACTGTGAATATTAAATAACGCCAGACATAGTACAGACGCTGCAGAACCCTTCCAACACATTCATCTAAACCAACACTGAAGCACTGATAACGCTTAGAGAATGACTTTCCAATCAAGGTTATGTATAGCCTGCTAACTGAACTGATAACCAGTAAATAAACAAAAATAGGATAAAAGCCCCAAATGGTACTCATGTGACTCAGAGTGCATTGCAAATTTATAATTGCATGCATCTTGACAGCACTGTTATATATGTGTTAAGAGAACATGAACAGAGAAAGAATCTTTCTTATTCAAAACACTAGTCACTCTTACAGCATGAGAAATTATTTTCCAAGACTCACTTATTAGCAACATCATGCATTATACAACAGCACTGCTTGTTCAAACTGTTTTTCTGATAAGAAACACTGCATTTTAAAAAGCAACCTCTCTTTTAATATTTAATACCTCAGCATATCTAGATCTCCAAAAGTAGCAAGCTATTTAGGCAAGTAGTGCACTTCATGTAATGTTAAAAGCATTTCTGGCATTTTATGTTATCTGCTTTTTAATGACTGTATTTTCCTAACATTAAAAATGAATTAATATCTTTCCTTAAGTAGTCTGCTGAATGCTGAAAGAGTAAATCCGACAGAGTTACTCATACCTTGCTTATACTGTAGGCACCTACACATCAGTTTGTTTTTCATACTTTTGAAAAGAAATAGGTTTGCCTCAAAACTCAGTATCTCCAAAGCTCATCACAGTTATGCCTGTGCTCCAAGGAGAAAAACATACTTATTACTTCAAATTTCTTTAAACTAAACTGTCAAATGCTAAGTCACCACTGTTCTTACTGACATTTAAATCCAGTGACCAGTAAGAAATCCACTTTAGTACAGTAGTGAGTGTCCCCGCCTCTCATGCGGGGACAATTCCCACCAGGGAGGCAGTGGTGCCATTTAAGAGTTAGACTCAATCCTTGTGGGTCCCTTCCAGCACAGAATATTCTGTGATTCTGTGAGTTGCATCAATTCCTCAAAATTGTATATGGTCTAAAATTTGTAGCAAAGAAACCCCCAGAGTTGTACAGTTAAGTCCTAGGAAGACTATCGACAGTGATAAAGATCAAATTCTCTTTATTTTATCCTCATCTCTAACATTGTCTGTGTTTCTGTCATAGTAGAAAATATATAAATATGCATATCTAGGCAAGTAATTTTTTTTAATTAGGTTTTTCTCTGCCCCTTATAAGGACTGCAAATGTTTTACTGATTATGAAATAGTAGAAATGACCACACAGAGCATTCCTAAGGTAAAAGAGGATTTCTGGGATTATAATTAAATATTGTGTAATGTATTTCTGTGTTTGCCCGTTTTTTGAGAATTTCTTTCTCCTCATATTCACTTCAGGTTATGTATTGCAATCTGAAAAGCAGCCTTTCATTCCAACCTGCTAATGGCCTTTTATTTTATCAATGTTTTTCTCTTTGCACTCCAGTACGAGGTAAAAGAGACTGAAGCCCATACATCTCAAAGGCTCAATTTTGCAGTATTTCATTAGAGGAAAGAAAGTCTACTCTAAGAAATAGCTCTGAGTCACAAAAGATGTAAACAGACAAAGAACCACCTCCCCAACAAACAGAAAAAAAAGATTAAAATATTGATGATTCTATCAGAATCAAATCAATAGTAAGAAAGACTTTTATGTTTTGGGAAGATCATGACGGTTTATCATAATTTTTGACTGGCTTCCTACATTTCTTAGACATCTAGATTCAACTGTAGCTGATGTTAGAAAACCACATATCAGTACTTTTATAATAAACTTTATGCTCTGTACTGTGAATTTTGGCAGTTTTTAATGGGAATAAAATGCTTCACTGAGGACACTGTAGTAAGCTATTCCCTAACCTAATACCAGGACAGACTAGATGCAATGTCAACAAAGGCAATGCAAAATAATTTCAGAATCCAGCCTCAGAGACTTTAATCAATACCTAAGAATTCAAACATCTATCTGCTTGCCTCTTCCTCTTCTGAGATAACATAAATACATATATATTTTCCCATCAGAAAAAGAAGTCAGAGAAAATCTTCCCTGACCTTGGTATGCAACATGATAATAGTTGTATAGCAGTTAAGGCCTAAGTCAAAAGACTGATTGTCCTAAAATTCTGTGACTCATATAATTCTGCTTTCTTCAACATGCATATTACCATAGATTCAAAGATTCTGTTATTTTGCTCTCTTTTTCAAATATATGCATAACAATAAAATTAATTACTATTTTTGTACAGCTACAAAAAGGTTGCACTTTCCTTTGTATCTACAGCTTACAGCCTGTTGAGTAAACCCAAAATGTAAGGGATAAAAGGGTTTTATGGTAAGAGCAGTTATAGCACCTATTCTTAGAGTGAATGTTCTTTGTAGGCATATTGCAGACTCTTTGAACATGTTTTCCCCCATTATACTGAAAAGAGGATTTATTTTAGTGGTTATATATTGATTTCCTTTTAGAGGCAATTATTCCTTCACTCACATGATATGTTATTCTTATGCATAACAACATTTCTAATGAATAAATAAATAAAGAACAGTAGTCTATTCATCCCACTCACTGCAAGTACCTTCTGCAAGCAATGACAAGTATTTCAAAGTATTTCATCAATATCATCTACATCAACTTCTAAGAAAAGCAACTATTACTTGCAGTTTTCCAGACTGACAAACAGTGCTTCATTATCATGACCTAGTAGTCTACAGAAACTTTCCCAAAAGGGAAAGTAGCTATTTTTCATACTAGAAGCATCACTATAATTAGCCCCCTACTGAGCTGTCCTTAGCCCAGGGCTCAGTCAAAAAATTATATCTGGAAAACAGCATTTGATTAGGATAAACTTATAAATTCATTATGCAGGTCTCCTAGCTATCATTTAATGTGGATAATCCAAACTCCTTTGCACAAGTTATTTAATGAGACAGTAAGTATCCATGGGAGAGGGTATTAGAAGTTCCTAGTAATATATCTGTGCCAGTATATGTCATATGTATGCCTTGGCTCTGTGTTCAAAAACAGATGTTTGAAGACAGACAAAGAATTAAAAGCCATGAGAGAGCACTAATTTCTATATAACTGTAGCAACGAGGTAATTTAAATCATAGAGTGGTACCTCAGTGATTCATGTGAAAATCAAATTAAAATTACAGTCATACCTCAGTTATTCATAGCTTCCCATTCACGGCTTCAGTGATTAGCAGAAATTTTCTCCATGAACCCTATTCAGTCATTTGCGGAGGAGGTGTATAGTTCTGCAGCACAGCGTGGTCCTGTTCCCCCACGGCAGGTGGCCTGGACTGCCAACTTGCCCATGCCAAGAGCGAGGAAGTCTACTGTAACACGTCGCACGGTGTGGTCCTGTTCCATCGTGACAGGTAGCCTGGACTGCCAGCCCGGCCGTGCCAGAAGCCTGTATGGATGTTTGTGTCTTTGCTACTGTTTCCATAACTACAGCCAGGAAAGGTGATGTTGATGTTAACTGTGGCAGAATGGAAGCACTAATCACTATGTTGTCCCCAGGAGCTGCTTGCCTGGCATTCGGTGCACCTGTTGACACGAATAGCCCCAGGGAAAGCGCTCCTGCAGCACAGAGCCTGTTGAATGCGATTGGGAACTTCTTGTCCTCAGGACTGGCATAGCTGCCACAGTTAAAGGGAAAAAACTCCGACTTCAATGCCCCGCACATTGTAAGGGGCCCTGGGATGTTGCAGTGTTGCAAAGTTGTCATATTCATGGCAATAATTTGCCATACTAATGGTGCACCCGCATTCATGGATTTAATGTTTCACGGGAACCCACAGAGACCCAAAACCTACGGATCTGGAGGTATGACTGTATTTGCTATGAAGTATAGTCTTTCCTTCCTTAAAAATAAAGGGGAGACTTTCTGCCTGTAACAGACCTGCTACCAACTTCCTGAAGGTTTAAATTAGCACTAATAAGGAGCAAATCTCACGTGGTTCAGAAAACTGTGAGGGCTTACTGCTGTATCACAGAAACACTGATGCATATCCTGTTGGAGCAATTTCTGAGGCACCATACATGGGCCTGTGTTGATTCATCTTTCACAAAACAAGATTGCTTCACTATCACTGTGGATAGCTCATCCTAATTATTCAAGAGGTAGCTGTGGAGAGAAAAGGATTAACTTTCCTTCTTATCAAAGCCTGTTCCCCTTCCACTTTGCAGCAAACATCTCTGTTACTGTGCACTCCTTCCTGATGGGCACTAGGGAGACAGCCCTCTCAAGGGGTACAGCAGTGGCCACCACCTTGCCAATCAGGCATTTGGCACAGCTGTGCCTCTCTGACATCAGGGAATTTCCTGCCAGCACAACAAGAAGTACCATGACACTCTTTGAGGACCTATACTGCTTGATGGTGACATTCACACCACATTTTTGCTCCTCTAGGAACACATTTGTCGGTCTGAACCTTTGGATGGGCTGGAAGGGGACATTTTTCACAGTGGTTCACACCTGGAAGTATGGCTTCAAGTTGATGCACCACAGCAGCCCCTGTGAGAGAGAGAGCATCTCAGGCAGGTCTAGGAGCTCTGCTTTGAACATTTGTGTTATTCCTACCACTCAGTGATAATAGTGCAAACAGATGGGAGGCCCTATATTGGTGGGTTGTTGCAAATTTATGCAAATCAAGACAAAAAAAATTACAGCCTGAGGGTTAGGAAGGTCTTGCTGCCAGGAAAGCATAGCTCCTGCCAGGAAGAATGAAGCTCCGTAGGAAGTCTGCGACATTTGAAGAAAGAATAAAACAGGTAAAAACACTAAAGAACCCTGAAGCACAGCAATTATAGACCATTTTCTTTCCTGCAATGGTATGGGAAAAAATGGAGTTAGGAGTGGCACATGGCAGCCACTGTGCCCATTGCCATGTTGCATGAAGCTACACCTGTAAGTAGAGAACTGAATAGACAGGTCTACTGCCCCCCTTGCCAGAGGACAGCTCTTGACAAGCCTAACACATCACCAACTGTGTAGCCAGAAACTTCCAGCAAATTAAATGAAGTAGTTTCTGTTCAAACATAATTTTTTCTTTTGTCTTAGATGGTAAATGGATGTTGGAATGAGCGGCTTTGGTTTTATGCAATCCTGACTGAAACGACAAGAGCTATGTGGATACTCTCCCTCCTCCCAAAAGAACCAGAAAACTTCAATGACAACAGCAAGGAAAACAAGGGAGTGATAAAATTCCCTGGCCAAGAGTCACACCTAGTGTGTCCTCCCCTTACTGCTCTTCATTTTTTCATAAGCTCCCAGAAACTCTGGAGAAAATACATTTACTCGGCTTCTCTGCCTGTCACTACTACTGGATCACCTTTCATGTGGTCATGGCCATCATGAAAATGTGAAAGCCTTGCACAGTGCCTTTCACCTGCTCCCACCATGAGCACTAACCTGGTGGCATGTTAGAGATGATGAGAAGTTTACATTGTAGATGATGTAAATAAGCAAGATGATGTAGATGATGTAAATAAATAAATAAGACTATGTAGATAAGCACTTCCTGCTTATGTGATGGGCAACAAGGATAGTGAAATGACTGGAGAACAAGCCCTATGGGGAGCGACTGTGGGAGCTGGTGTTGTTCATGGGAGCTGGAGTTGTTCTGGGGTTGTTAAGNCTCAGAATATCCTGTGATCCTGTGACACATGATTGTGACTCAGAAAACAATCAAAGACACTGCATCTGAAAGTAACTATAATTCTATCATGCAAGCACCATAACTTTATACTGTGAAGTTACATTTAAAAATATGATTGGAGTATTACGTTTCTGTGTTATTTTCTTACTGGAACAAAATAAATTCTCGTCAAGCCTGCTAAAATTGGAAAATTTTATTCAGCTAAAGCTTAAATCAGTCTGACTTATGCAAAATTTGAGAGGGATGAGAGATGTGCCCTTTGCAATGTCTCACTGGTACCTCGTATACCTTGAGATCAATATTCATTGCATCGGGCTTTATTCTAAATTCCCCCTGGTGCAGCAGGCAGTGGGAGCGAGAGGAGGCACAATACTGTTTTCCATGTACTGTCAGTTTGGAAAATTAAGTCAGAGAAGACTTGTTCATTACCATTTTAAGACAGGAAATTTGGGCTATTTTTGGATCTAAGTATTTCTGTGCTCAGGTAATTGTCCTCCCTTTGCTATTAGCCTTTACTTAGCTTGATCAGGTGGCTTGTCTTTTGATACCTTTCTGTCACTTTCTTGGCCTCACAAGTTTTGATGGGCTTTTATAGGCGGAAAGGCCTCATCATGCCTTCAAAATGTGAAATGTACATCTGCTAACTATTGGGGGAGAGAGGTCCAGACAAAATAGCTGTAACTGCATGGAGAAGCTTTATGCCTTCAAATCACAACTGGATGATCCTGTGATATGTACTGTGCACAGTTTGCACCTGAAATTTTAATTAACTGGGTAAGGGACAATCAGTCATTAATACATATGATAAAATTGTGTCACATTAAAGAAAGGTATTGAAAGTAAAAAATAAGGTTCGCTTTAACCATGAATATTTCTTTTATTTAATCTGGAAAATCTGCTTAATGCTTTTCTTGGGGGAAAAATAAATCATTAAAAATTCTGAGGCTCGGTCTGCTTTCTGTATGCTTTAGAATTTCTGAAGGTTTTTTCCAAGGATGATGAGGGACAAGATCCTTGTTAAAGAACACTTTGAATCTCATCCAGCAAAGATGACGATAAATCTTCAAACCATTTCTGGCCATATGTCACAACTCCTGAAGGCAAATGAAGGCTTTTACAGCTTTTAAATAATCTTTGGCAATGACAGCTGCTAAAACACTTACTCTCCTCCCCCCTCTTTCCTTCCTCACAAATAGGAGGGAAAAGTTGTGCTTTCACTCACTCTGCTTCCAGCATCATGCATCATGACCTAGGTTATTGTAAACTAAAGACTAAAAATAACATGAAAAGTCTTACTTAATGTGTATGNCCTGAAGGGAGGTTGCAGTCCAGTGGGTCTAGGTCTCTTGTCTCAGGCTGCCAGCACCAGAACAAGAGGTCATGACCTTAAGCTGTGCCGGGGGAGGCTCAGACTGGATGTTAGGAAGA